>JALJCO010006897.1:0-80451 GCA_023101725.1 Atherinomorus stipes
GGGACAGCAACACTGTTGCGCCCTCGTCTGCACGGTCCAATACGCAGAAATGATGGTGGACCCACAGACCTGCTGTGCTGTGTGACGTGGCATGCGCGTGACGTCACACAATATAGGAAAAACAACAATGTCGGACTACGTAAGCCCAGCGGATCTCTACATTGCGAGCTTGTAATTGAGTGTCGTTTGGAGAAGTAATTCTACCTCCACATCTGTCCACACAAAGTTCCTCCTCATTGCCGCCATTGTTGTTTTGATTTTGATACGAACAGAGACGAACGATTGTACGCATGCGTGCGGACATGGTGGAGTTCTGTCACAGCACCACCTAAAGGCCCGGCATGCATATCCAATCAAATTCCATACACACTTGAGTCCTCGTATGCACGCAGATTTCTTCATGAGGATGCTCGTGTGAACGCAGATAGAAGATGAAGATGAAGACGAGATGCAACTTTTTCATATTCTCTTCTGATCGTCGCCGTGTGAACGAAGCCATACTCTCCTTCTTGTGAAACCTAAAAAAGTTTGTTTGGTGACTTCACTTTAAATTCTTCTGACTTTTCTGGCAGTGCATCTATTTGAAGAAATGCAAAACTAACTTTGAGAGGAGCGAGTTACAGTTTCTGTTAAGGGTTGAAACATCAGCTCACAGTGCAGATTTATGATTTGAATCGAGGCCGGATATATGGGCAAGGAGGGGCAATGCCCCCCCTAAATGCCATGACTGCCCCCCAAACATGATGGCATGCAAAAATCCCAAATTGAAAAATTATTTCAAGGAAAATGGTCAGAGCGTATTCTTCTCTCTCTCTCTCTCTCTCTCTCTCTCTCTCTCTCTCTCTCTCTCTCTCTCTCTCTCTCTCTCTCTTTCTCCCTCAATCAAAGTAGCTACTGATTGGTAGCTATGGTAGATACATAGGAAGGGTGTGTCCAGTCCGGGCCAGTCGCTTCACTTTCCTCTGAGCTCTGCGTCTCACTCACAGTCACAGTCCAGCACACAGACATGCTGCCGTTAGCTCAGCCACTGTTTTCAGATTTCTTCCGCCCTCTGTCATGAAATTATTTGGTTACTCTTTCTCTCAACGTGTTCTTGTTCTCTCTGTGTCTCTCTTATCGCTCTCTCTGTTGTAATTTGAACAGTTGAGTCACTATGCGCAGATTTCTGGTTGCTAAAGCTAAAGCTAGCACAGGGAAGCTGCCGGTAGCAGAACTGCGGCATTAGCAGCAGTTGAGCGATCATTACTGCTCCTCCATAGTGACTCGCCACAAATTCTAACCATTCTAATGTGAGAGCTCTTTATAATAATAAGACCAATCAAATGGATCAAAGAGAGACAGAGATATGGATAGATGTACTGACATGATGATTGAAAACTATACTAACTAACTATGCTATGTATTTTAGGGGTTTGGGGGATTTGACACCCCCAAAATTTTCTGGCTGCACCGGCAAAGGAATGAAAAACCTGGTTTTAAAATCACTGCATTGGCTCCCTGTGCATTTCAGGATTAATTTTAAGATTATTCTATTCATTTTTAACTGTCTTACCGGCGTTGGACCGTCAAATTTATCTGACTTGCTTTTATCATATCAACCGGTGAGGACCCTGAGGTCTTCTGGCAGCGGCCTGTTAATCATCCCAAGTTATCCCAGTTAGATCTAAAACCCATGGGGTGGCTGCATTTAGCCATTATGGCCCTGCCAGAGGACATCAGGACCAGACTGTTGATGTTTTTAAAAGGAGACTCAAGACTCACCTTTTTAAATTGGCTTTTAAGCGATTTCATTTACTCTTTTATTTCTTTTGTTTTACTTTTTTTTAATCTCTGATGTTTTTAGGGTTTTTATTTACTCTACTTTTACGATCATTCTTTTATCTGTTGTCTTTGTACATTTTATTGGTATCTAATTCTTAGGTTTTATCGTTGAATACTAAGTTTTATATATTCTATTATTATTTATAATTACTGTATCCATTGTCTGTTCTAGTCTTTTCTTACTTTCTTTGAATCTTTTATATTTTAGATCCAGTGTATTTTCATGGGGGCCCTCAAACCTGGGAGTTGTGTCTGGTCTGCCCACAGGGGTGCTGTCTTGAGGATCGCCGGGGTATGGAGGACTGGGGGCTCTGTGGCATGTGCACAACTTACACTGGTCTGTCTGGGTCAGGGTCTCTCAGGGTGGTCTCTCTGGGTCTGTCCCAAACCACGCACTTGAGCACTTCAAACACTGTTTTTGAGTGTGTAGTGCACGCATGGTGTCACTTAAATCCCAGGATGTTGCCCTAATAAAGGCCAAAAATGAAGTGCAAAGCGAAGCACACTACTTGCACTAAACGGACGCCATCTTGCTGACCTAGAGGAAGAGGCGGGACTTTCGTACTACTTTCAGAGCTGAATAATGGCAGTGAACGAAGCGGTGGCGACCCCTGCTGCATCGGAGGCAGTATTGTACTTGATTTAAGTAACGTTTATGAAATGATTTAGACATAATTACGAATTTATATTGTGGCATGCTACCAAGCTGTTCACTCCCTGATGACAGTTATGATCAGGTCGTGTGTTTGAGGCCGGGGTTGTACCTGCTCAGTAGAGTTAGCTCACGTTAGCGGGCAATGCTAGTCCGGCACTTCCTGTAAGTGCAGTGCTCTGTTTGGGTCAACATTTAGCGACAATAGTGTGCACTACAGACAAAGTACACAGTGCGCACTATGCACTGGATTCCAGTGCCCTCGGCAAGTGTGCGGTTTGAGACATGCTCTCCGTCTTTCCACTACTTGTGGCTGTGTAAAGTGGCGTCTCTCAGTGTGGATGGCCCCCTATACACTGTAGGTGGTTTTTCCTCACCTGGATCATCGGCCATGTTACATGACTTTGTGTGTGTGGGATGCTTTGTGTGTGTGGGTGTGTGCGCATGTGTGCATGTGTGGGTGTGTGTGTAAGAATTAGCAAAAAAAACCCAAAATAAACAGCACTTCATGTGTTTCCTTAAGATTCTGGGCCAAGCACTTTAAAGATATGGCACTGATTGGATTTCAGTCTTGGGCATATTCAATATATTTGACAGGCAAGCAACACATGAAGAGCCTCTAAAACCTCCACCTGTAACTTAAGCCACATGTACTGTTCCACAGAGTATGAAGAACCAAGTCCCTAAAGAGCTGGTGAGGTTTGTAGTTCAGGCAGCCTGATGTAATGACCCACCTCGACTTGCTCCATCAGCTACATCTAATAAGAACAATCCATCCCACAACATCCTGAAGGAGCAGGTGTACATTAATCTGCCTCATGTTAAAGCCCTGCTCTGTTTATCTTTTAATTAAAGCCTCATAGATAGTTCACTAACATCTGTCACACAGCACACACGTGCTCTTGTACATGAACCTGTGCTTATGTTTATCAGTGATAAAAGCTGCCTCATTATGGTACAATTCCTGTAAAGCACTGGCTTGACATGCTTGTTTAATTTGTGAGGCTGTGCCTTCACGTACAGTAGGCTACTTTCTCATAATAATTTTTTGTGCTACAAAAATGAAACAAGGCTACATCTATAGACTACCTAATCCCATTTAGACATCAATCAGTCTTTACATTTCCACCTGACGAACTCTCCAAAAACCCAAAATATTACAGCATATCAAAAAATAAATAAATAAATAAACACTCACACATGACAACATTTGCAACGCCAACCATCCACAGCTCCACAGCTCTGCCAAGGTACCATCAGCACTGCACCCAGTCTGCCACAGCCCCGTGTCATCTCTAGAACTAGAGGGACCCTAGGGGAGCTGAATGTGAACTTCTCTGTTTGCTACATTTACCAGATTTAAATGCATAAAACAAATCAAAGCATATTTCACGAAACTTATCTGTTTAAATGTTGACTGACAGCAATCTTTATTTGCAGTACTGACATACTTCAGCATTTACAGATATACAGATACAGTATACAGGGATGAGTTCTCTTATTAAATCACTGATGCTTGACAGTTTATATAGTTTCTATGGTTTTATGCACGCTGCACTACTGACTTCCAAACACAGTGCTGCTTAACTTCACTTTAAAGTGACTGAGAAAAGTGCTGGGTAAATTTCAGTTTGGGTAATTTGCTCTCTTATTCTGCAGCGTGACCTCTTACGGTAAAGTTAAATGCCACCTCAGACCCAATTGAAACAAAATCTACTTTACATATTTGGATTTAGTTCTGTATCATGCTGACGGCAGAGCTGCAGTCAAGCTGATTTTGTTTTATTGTGGCTCTCTTTTGACGTAGAAGCGGTTTCTGATGGATAGTGAATGGATGACAATGTGACAAAACCATGAGTCTAGCTGAGACTCAGTATTTGTGGGGCTAATGTTTTCAGGAGCCATGAATGTTATTACATATATTTACAGCACTTGTTCAGCATGAAAAAATCTAAATCAGATAACTATAATTAAGAATCTTATAGAATACTTACAAAGCATGAAGTTTCGGACACTTAACTTTAAAAGAAATTGGTAGCACTACTCTAACTTTATAGGACAGGGAATAAATGAATTGGGCATGAAATTGTTCTGCAGTATATTAGAAGAATTGCTTTCAACTTGGAAGAGAGCCTTGGGAGCTTTTTTTTTTTTTTTTTTTTTTTTTAAAAAAAGATTCACTCCAAGATATGAAGAAGTGGCTTTTTTTTTTTTTTTTTTTTTTACCCTTGCTGCCACAGAGAGGGAGCAAGGGGGAGAAATGGGAAATAAAAAAGAGAAACCAGGAACTATGAAGTGGAGGGAGCTATTTGAAAATGAGGGGAAAAGAATCAGATCTGTGTCTGCATTGGGCATGGTGGCATTTCTGCCTGTCCAGTCTTTCAGCTTACATTAATTTACAGATTTTGAAGATATTTCTTCTATGCTCACCATCGTACTTTGACATGTAACTTGAGGTTTCTTGCACTGAACAATAATACAGTTGATGATGATGAGAACAGATGTTTTTCAGGCTTTGGTGGGCAGAAATCTGAAAATGACAAAAGGCTGTAATTTGAAAACATCAACAGGATTTAAATCTTTCTGTCCCTGTAAAGACTTCTCAGAGTGTCATAATAGGACTGAGATGGAGAGACAGACAATCTCAATTACAAGCAACACAAAAAAAAGGGTTATAGATATTTTGTCCTAAATTAGATGTATAGTAAGTTCACATTAGTAGTTATTTACAGACACCTCAAAACTGACAAAATTTATCCGACTCGTGGTCAGTTATCACAAATAACTGCAGTAAGTTGGGGTTGTTTATCCAGCAGATGTTAATTAAATAGCGCAGGTGAAAATGACTACCTCCTTGTGTGATGTCAAAGTTTACCAGCCATTCATCCATCTGTGATCCATCAGATGTATCTAGACAAACATTTTTACCTTCTTTTGAGTGCTCTGGTCCCCAGAGATGCATCTGACTGGGAGATACTTTGTGCATCCATTATAGGTAGAAAGACAAAGAAATCCACCCTGTCACTGAAATAGAGCACATCTTTAAATGCAGAGAAAACTGGAGCCAGGTTTGACCATCTGCTGCAACAACAGTCTACAATAGCATACAGACGTGAGTGTCATGCAGTGCACATGCTTGTAGCCCGTGCAATGACATAGCAATGCTGGCCTTTATACCAGAGCCTTGCTGTGGCTGTCACTGGAAGTGAGCCTCCGTCAACAGATGGCTCGTGCAGTGGCTCAGACGGACTCATTTGTTCCCCTAAACAAAGTTGTTGCCATCAGCTGCCAGACCGCTGACACCAGAACCTTATTACAGTAGTTTAGTGGTCTGGGCGGGAGACTGAACGTGAACTGACGCAGCAAATGAGCAAAGAGAACACCCATCTGTTCTTCCCTATAGCGAACACATCCATTTAGTCTTTCATCCTTCTACCCTGCTTTCCATTATTTGAGGCATTAGCCGTGTATGTAATTAATTGCTGCCGTTAATAGTGCATTTGTCAACTTAATGATTTTTAATTAAGGAGATGTTTTGGTGTTGTTGATCAGGCTTACAGTGCACATATCTAGTGTGGTTTATGTAAACTGTCAAGGCCTCTCGTGTCTCATTTAAATGAGCAACGTCACAGTTTGGGCCGCTACTAACAAGGATGCAGAGCAAGGGTCTGTTTAATCTAACAGCAACAGTTTATGTGTGAGAATGTTAGAAATATCAGATGAAATGGATATATAGACGAGAACAAAGATCATTTACTGCCATGCTACTTCAAAACAAGTGGGACAGACCATCTAATAAACATGAAACCCTGTGATGTCTGCTCACTGTTTTTCTTACCACATCAGGACTTAAGCAGTTATCAAACAAAATGTTGAACATTATGATTTTTATTTGCCTGCCTTGCATCTCCAGTGGTACATTTTCATTATTTTCCTGCAGCTCAAAGTCTCCTGTCAAATAGTCACATCCAGACATCTTTTTAACCTTTCACATTTTATATTATAAGGCGTATAAATCAAAGAGGGACTTGTATTCTGAGGAGCAGCAAAGTATCAATTAGGCTGGTTTACATTAGATTAACGCTTCACATCCGCAGGTCTGTTTAGCTCAGTGCAGCTCTGCTCTGTTTTCTGAGGGCTAAGCAGAGGAGCTGGATCACAGAGTAAGCTGTGGGCTTTTCATCTGTAGCTGTGTGCCTGCCTGCATTTTTTCCCTTTTCTTCCAGTGCAGCAGCAGTAGATGCAGCCTATATGAGGACAGTTGGTGCATATCAATCAGAACACAGGGTGCTTTCTGATGAAGACCACGTCTTTCTGTGTGTGTATGTGCAGAAGCATCACGGGGCCAGAGACAGAACTTGATGGCTGTTGTTGCCAGCTGCTTCTGCAAATGGATAGAAGAGCAGGAAAAGAACTGTAATTTTAAGATGATAATAGTGGTGTCAGCATGTGTGGGAGTAAGAATTAGGGTTAGCTGGTGTAAAAGGCACCGTCTTGTTGGTGAAATGATGGCTCTGCATGGCGGTGTGGTTGCAGCCAGGAACAGTCAGCACTTTCCAGCATGTTCTGTGGTGATTCTCTGTGGAAGTAGCTGCCTCATCTTCCACCACATCCTTATGTGTCTCTTTTTTACCAAACAAGAATGTTTCCCTGAGTTCTGCTTTCATGTTTAAATATCTGATTCTCAGATGAAACACCTGAGCCTCTCAAAGCAAACAGTTTGATCAACTTGCTGCATGGAGCTGTTCTCGTAGCCAACTCTGTGACTCAACCATGTTGCCAGCATGGTGGCGACTGTTTATACCCAAAAGTGGCGACCGCGGTGGGAAACATTTCCGCTCCTTTTGTGTCTATGTGCGTCATCCAGTGCCCTGCATCATTTATGCTGCACCTCAAATGAGAGCCTTCTCAAGCTAAATAAAGGCTACTGAGTCTTATGTAACCAAGGTCCAAGTCTGCAATAACAGTATTCGGAGTAGAAAGAAGAGACACAACTTGTTCATACTGTTGCAAAAATATCATAAGGGCGTTGCTCTGACAGGCGCTGTGGCCTCACTGGAACAAAGAGTTACTTACAATATTTTTGGAAAAGCAGGAGATTCTTTTTTCCTTTTAGTTTGCTTTGAGTTACACTGGCTAAATCTATGTGCTTATCATTAACATCAGAGTTTTAACAAGATAATTACCGTTCTGTCTCGTTTCCTTTGTAAGTTAGCATCAGTGTCACTGCTAGAGCTGAGAAGCTATTGCTAGGAGGCCTTTGAACACCAAAAGTAGCAGCAGGATGCTGTTTTAATGTGTTAATCCAGTGAATGAGATAAATGAGGGGTAGTGGCCAGCAGGAACCTGACCAGATCACACAGACAACAATATCTCCACTTAGGGAGACAGAGGGCCAGGAAGTGTAAGCAAATGGACTAAAATCTGCCGATGTAGAGCCTTTTCACTGGATTGAGATTCTAAAAAGTTCTCTTCAATGCGATTTTAATTCACCCCAACAAACACTCACTTACTTGTTTTATATTTTCCCTCTTTATGTGCTTCCTTCTATGATCACATTATCAGCATTTCAAAGGCAAGATGGGGGTTGGTGTTTTGCCTGCAGACACTACATGATATGGAAAGGACTGGGCATCAAGCATCATTATACAGTATATCATTGTTGATCAAGGGGTAAAACAATAGCCTGCATCAATCTACACCAATACATTGATTCAACGATCAGCAATCCAACAATGTTGATCCTTACTAAGGACATTAAAGCCAGAGTTGGTAATCCTGCTCAAACACTTTTTGTTATACTGGGTGAAATGGTCCTTCCATCCTGACATTAGTAAATACATCATGTATTCATAAAAAGGAAGATAAAAAAATCTGACCTCTGTGAGAGCTGCAGTTCTGTAAAATATCTGACCAACCCCTGCCATTCACACCGAAAGGCAGGAATTGGTAATTCGCAACTTGTAGAAAAAAACAAATCAATGCCTTTATGTCTCGTCTCTGTCCCTCCCCTCTCTCCGTCCCCCACGTGAACCCCTTGTGCACTGCTCACTGTAAACAAATATAGCTAACGGTCCCAGACTGCTAACTGCTGCTGCGCCAAAAAAACAAAACAAAACAACAGATAAGGATTACGTCTTGGAGGCGTTGACATTTGCAGTGTGGACTTTTTAAACCGCAGAAGGAGTTGGAGGTGAGTGGATTAAAGCTTTTAGAAACGTGGTTTGTCAGCAGTTTACTATAAAGCTAACAAGCTATCCACTCGGCTGTTATCGTTGACCTGCTTGTAAGACATTGGTGCACACGTCCCTGAACTCTGAGGGCGTGGTTTCAGGTGTTTGTTTTTTTTTTTTTAAACTGTCGCTTACTCAAACCGTTTTTCCAACATTGTCAACCCTAGCTTTAATCAAACATGGACACAGTAATAAGGGGGGGGGGATAAACCAGGAAAAAATTTTCCCCAAAAGGGATAAAAAACTGGAATTCCTTGAAAATAGAAATTTCAATAAAAACAAAAAATAAGGCGGACGGAAAAAAGGGAACAAACCGAATAAAAAACAATCAAACAAAGGGAAAAAAGGGGAAAAACGCAAAAATAATGAAAAAAATATAAAATAGGAGAATTTGATGGGGGGGGGGGGGGGGAGAAGGGTAAGTACAAAAGGGTGTAAAAAATATCTCTGATATCATCCAATATAAAGGGGGGGTAACAACACCATCACCATCCCTTCCCCACTAAACATCTGCTCATCACTCAACAAACCACAATTCTCCCCTCCCTCATCTCCTCCCCCCTCCATCATCACCCCTCCTTGCTCCTCCCCCCCCCTCCATCATCCCTCCCCCTCCCCCCCCATACTCTCCCCCCTCCATCATCTCCCTCCCCTCCCCTATCCTAATCCCATCCCCCCTCCACCATCTCATCTCCCCTGCCCCCCAGCCACCCATTCCTCCCCCCTCATCATCACTCCCCTCTCCCTCCTCCCCATCATCCCCCCCCTCCACCATCATCCCTCTCCCTGGCTCAAAACTCATCCTCCCTCCCCTAAAATCCCCAACTTCCCAAAAGAGGGGAAAAAAAACAAAAAAGGGGGGAAAGAATAAAAGAAGAAGAAAGGGGGTTAAGAGGGGGAGGGTTATCAAAAATTGGTAGGTCAAAGCCATCCCCTCGCTCTCCTTCCACCTACAAATCAACGGGCTTCCCCATCATCCTCAGCTAAACCCTCACCTTACCATCTCCATCATCCCAAGCTCACCCTCACCTTACATCTCCATCATCCCACTAAACCCTACCTTAGGATCTCCATCATCCTAGCTTCTAGTGAATCACTAAGCTAAATTACATTTCACTACTCATTTTTGTTATATTTTTGTTAGGTTTATTGATTGGTTTGTTTAGTTCGTAAACTTTAGGTATATAAATTTAGTTTTTGCTTTAATTGGTTGGTTTTAGTTTATTTTTCTTCTTAATTCTCTGCTCTCTTCTTTCATTTATTTATTTTTTCGTACTATTTCTTTCGGTTATTAGGTTTCATTTCTTTTATAGTTTATTCTTTTTCTTTTTTCTTCAAATTTTAGTAATTTTAGTATGTGGTTTGGGTTTAAGTATTAGTGTATAGGACATATTTTTTGTAAAACTTTCTTGAGGAGGAACATGTGGACTTGTTAACATTTGCTTTGTTCTGACAACCAAAATGTCAGTACTGACAATAACAAAGAGGAAATGCCAATACTGTGTGGGTGGTGTCTGGTGTTGGGTGGTGGGGGCGCGGCATCGGCGGCCCCCGCGCGGCCGGGGGGGCGGCGGGCCCGCGCCCGGGGGGGCGCGGGGGGGGGGGGCCCGACGGGGCGGGGCCGGGCGCGGGGGGGGGGGGCGCGCGGCCCGGGCGGGGCGGGGGTGGGGGGCGGGGGGGGGGGGGCCGGCGGGGGGGGCGGACCCGGGTACGGGGGGGGCGGCCGCGGGGGCACCGGGCGGGGGGGGAGCGGGGGACGGGGGGGGGGGGGGGGGGGGGGGAAACAAAAAAGGAAAGAAAAAAAGAAAAAAAACAAGAAAAGAAAAAAAAGAACAAAGAAATGAAGAAATGAAAAAGAAACAGAAATAGACTTGAGAAAAAAAATGTAAAAAAAAAAGAGAAAAAAATAAGAGAAATCAATAGAAAAAGAAAAGAGATAAAAAAAAAAAAAGAAATAAAAAAAAAGAGAGAATTCAAGGATAAGAAAAAAATCAAAATAAATAGGAGAAAAAAATAAAACGAAAGAGAGAATAAAATCATAAAAATGAAAAAAAAAGGAAAATGAAAGGAAAAAAAAAAGGAAAAAATAATAAAACTAAAATAAAAAAAACTAAAAAAATAGGAAGAAGAAAACAAATGGAAAAAAAAAAAATAACAGAAATAAGAAAAAAAGAATATAAAAAGAATAAAAAAAAAGGAATAAAATGAGAAAAAAAATAAAGAAAAATAAAGAAAGAAAAAGAGAAAATAAATAAGAAAAAATAAAGAAAGAAAAAAAAAAGAAAAAAGAGAAAAAAAATAGAAAAAAGTAGAAAAAGAAAGAATAAAAACAAATAAAGAAAAAAAACAAAAAAAAAAGGAGAAAAAATACTAAAAAAAAAAAGGAAGTAAAATCAAGAAAAAAGAAAATAAACAGAAAAAAGAAAGAAAAAAATAGAAAAAAAAAGAAGAAAAAAAAAAAAAAAAACACAAGGACGACAAAAGGAGAAAATGGAAAAAGTAAAAAAAAAAAAAAAAAAAAAAAAAATGAGAAAAAAAAAAAACAGATGAAAACTGAAAGCTAGAAAAAACCCAAAAACAAGATGCGAGAAAAACACAAAATCATCCTAAAAGGAAAATATAAATAGGAAAAATAAGATAAAAAAATGAAAATATAATAAATTAAAAAATTTCTAATAATAAAAATTGACTGGGAAAAAAGAAAAAAAAATAAATAGCTTAAAAATGGAGAGATAAGAAAAAGAAAAGTAATAAAATAACATGAATAAAAAAAAAAAGAAAATATAGAAGAAATAATGAATAATATATAAGAAAACAAAGGGAGAAAAAAAAAAAAAAACAAGAGAAAGGAAATAAAAAAAAAAAAAAATAAATAGAAAAAGAAATAAAAAGAAAAAGAAGAAAAAAAGAAATAAAAAAAAAAAAAAAAAAAAAAAAATAAAGAATAAAATAAATATAAAATAAAAAAACAACTAAAGAAAAAATAAGAAAAAAAAGAGAAAAAAAAAAAATATATAAATATATAAAAATAAGAAAAGTAAAAAAAGAAAACAAATGAAGAAGAAAAAATAATAAAAAAAAAAAGAGAAAAAATATAAAAATAAACAGAAAGTAGAATGAAAATAAAGAAAAAAAGGAAAATAAATATATAAATAATAATAAATAATTAGGAAGAAATAGGAAAAAAGATAAAAGGCTTCATATATCCAACAATGTGATGCGTTAGAATGATGAAGTCAAACTATAAAACACCGGTTATTATAACAAGAGCATAAATAAGACGCAAAAGAAAGAAACGTTTTAGGCTGTAAATATGAGCTTAGTGTGAGGTTGACATACATCCTGCTTCAACATATAAAATAGAAGTTTACTTTTTCAGGGTTTTCACATATGTGAAATCAAAGCTCAGTGAATGTGGTACAGTCTATTTTTGTCTTTCAGAAAAACAACTTCTTCCATATCTGTCTGATGTAGCTCAGGAACAAAATTATATTCTTTTATTTTAGTTACTTTATTTGTTAGGGATGGGCATGTTTGTGTTGAATCAGCTTATGATGTTGTCTCATCTTGTATCAAATCGAATGGAATCCTTTTCATGGTGGAATTAGTGATATCAGCAAACATTGCATTAATATAACATAATGTCAAGATCAAGTTTGTGATTTGTATCTCATTCAAAGTGAGCAAAAAGAAATATATTATTGTGTAAAGTTTAAAAAGAAAATTTGGCTAAATAAAAAGTATACAACAGAAAATAAAATGCACCAGTTGATGCTGTACTTTATATGAAACGGTCCAACATCCATACTTTTTCAGCTTTACATTATTTGTGCAATATAAAACACTTTCATTTCTATTTTTCTGTGACTTTTAGTGTCACTAAAATCCATTAATCCCATGTTTGACACAGTTTGTCTTTAGTCTAGTTTTTCTCTCTTGTTGCTTTTTCCATTGTATATATTTTTGACATACAGTTGAATCAGAGCAATTACCAACCTGTCCCTCTGTAATAACAATGGTTAAGACAGAAAACAAGCCCTTTCCTCCGCCTGCCTTTCAGCTGCAGGATCAAAGTTGACTGGGGAAGATGTGGATGGGAGCGGCTCTGACAACACCATGCACATACAGCAGGTTTATACTGAAAGCTCTGCGCTGTTACCACCCACTGCTGTCTCACAAGAGAATGACTCAAGAAAGTTCACTCGGTCCAAGAAAACTGCACCAAAAAACACCTTGATGACCTCTCAGCTCTTGGAATAGGCTGCTGTCACCTGGCTGGTAATTACCTGCCAATCATGGCAGTGGATGGACCTGCAAAAAGAGGGGAGTGGCAGTCAAAGATCAGGCCGAGTCACCAGGATAGAGAGAGGGAAAAAAATTTGAGGGTGACACAGAGAGGCTCATAATGGTGCCTCTAAAAGAGACACAGCTGTCAGAGCAGCAGGGGGACACTGAGACAGTCAGGGTGGAAACACACACCTATGTTCCTCATCTGTGGTTGCCAGTGTGGGAGCTTTTATCTGGGGACACCATTGTCTTTCATTTCAGGGCTCTGATGCGATTACGCTTGTCAAAGACAAACTGTGAGACACAAGGCGGTGCTGTCTGCTGTCTAGCACATGATTAAAAAGAAAATGGAAGGGAACAAGGACTGAAAATGAGGCTGTGTCTTGAAACAAGGTTTTGCAATTTGTAGAGGACTGTTTTTTATATTGAGTCAAATTAAGAATGGACAGGTTTAGTTCATTTCAGTGTGTTTTCTTTCTACTTATAAGAAACAACACTCGAGCACGACTGCCCATTCTGTTTTTCTGGATTCATTATTTAAGCCTGACCATTAAAATTGCAGTACTCATAGTTCCTGTAAGGCTGAATCCCAACTAAGCATCAACTTTGACTTTCAGCCACTGTCACTGAATTTCTATTGGCTTGTAGGATGGGAGTTTTTTCCTGCATGTTCTAATTCATAACATGAGCTGCACCGGTGGAATACTGTATTATCAGCATGTAGACAAGAGGAAGTCCTCAGTTTTTGGAAAACTTTCTTTAGGTTGCCATATAGTTTGGTAAATGTGAAACACCATTGAGTTTAACACAAGGAGATGTGTTGATTCTTAATGTTAAGCTGACCTTGATATTGATTATAGCTCTGGAAAACCAGGAAGGTTTAGAAGGTGAAGAAACACACAAACACATACAGTAGTAGTTGCTGCAAAAGAAGTCATCATTTAACAGTGCAAGCTGGCTTACAGGGTGCACAGAGGAGCTGGATTTACCAGTGGAGCCAAGAACCATTCTACCACACTGTCTGCAGTTCCGCAGATTCCCATCTGAGATGAACTCACAACTCACTTTTATATTAAAAAAAGGAGCTTGTTCACTGATCATGTCATGTCAAACCCTATAAAGGTTAAGTCAGTGCTGTGGACATTGTCGAGCATCACCAGACATACAGTACCTGCACAGTGCTGTGTCAGTGGGGAGGAATGGTCTAGTTGCACAGCGCTAACATTTTGCAATAGCAGGGGTAAAAAAAAAAAAAAAAAAAAACACCTTGACTCCAATCATCTGTGACGGCCCTAAACTCAGAATGGAGCAAATGTGGCTCTGACTGCTCAGACTGGTGGGTAAGCTTGTAAAGTCCCTGTTAGACGGTAAATGCAGAATATTAACTGTAGCTCTTTGCAACCATTCACTGCAGAGACCAAACACCTGTGTCACTGCATGATCAGAATCAGAATCAAAACTTGAATCATTTTCAGTAATTACGTCACAACTGGGAGTCTGTCATTTACAGCATTTTGAAAAGATGCAGAAAGGCAAATGGGAGAAGAACCTTTATTGAAATAATCCACCTGAGTTACAGTCCAGCAGCATCTGATTAGTTTGCCTCTGCTTACTGTGAACCATGGTTCTATCTTTACAAAGAAAAAAAGAGAGCAACATTTTACTCTGTGATCTATTAGTGTGGTGGAAGAAACACCTTTGCAGTATTTGAAGACGAGCAGACAATGAGCAGGTGGACGGACGGAGGTCCAGTGACCTGTGACGGGCTGTGAATGCATCAGCTGGAGCGGCAAACAAAACAAACAAAGGTTGAGATAGCACACGATCAGACTGATCCCAAAAGACAAGTCATGAAACAAGAGTTACTGAAACAGGACCACTGCAAGCAAACCAGAAATCTGTTTCTGTGTTGCAAGAAAATAATTTCACATTAGAGCTGCAATAGCTAAAGGCAGTGACACCCTGGAGAAAATTAGAAACTATAAGGCTCACTTCACCTTACAGCTAATCAATCACTCATCTTTTCCTACATCAGGTTTGTATACTTGGCTTCTACTGTAAGCAAGTAACACGTAAAGACGTGTCAGAAATATTTTTTGAATTCCCATCAATGCAGCAAATGCCCATGTTTAATTCAAGGCTTTTCATAAATTATGTAGAGACCAGTGCTCAAAACTTCTCTGAACATGGACACTTAAAAAGAAATGATGGGAAAGCTGCTAATTATTGTTTCCTTCCTCTGAAGTTGACAATTTTCTTGTTCAAGCCACCACTCCTGAGAAGTGACACTGCTTCATTTTGGGTCATTCGGGCTGTTTAGACCTCTATTATCTCTGTCTCATTATTACCACTGTTCCCACTTCCTTCTCTGCTTGGTTTGCTGCATGACAAGCTAAGTGTAATGGAGATGGGCAGGAGAGGCTTTGAACGTCATCCCCGAGCGCAGTGATATGGCAAAAACCGAATAGCTGCATGTGAGAATTATAGTAATGGGTTCATTTGGACTTATGATAGTTAAAGTGTTGTTTTTCTTTTCTTTCTTCTTCTTCTTTTCTTGGTTTCTCCCTCAGCCTTTCTGGCAGGATGCCAACATTGAAGATGAGCTTCCCTGGGAACCAGCAGGAGACAATGATACGATATGGTTTGAATGAAAGAAGCAGGAGAAAATGTTATGAATCCTGAGTGGCTGCATTTAGGCTCTATCTCATAAGAGGGGAAAAAGTCCAGTGAGCTAACAGGGACTGAAGCATAAAATAATATTGTAACTACACAGAACATCTAAGCTGTTTGCACAGTAATGAGCTTTTCCATGGAGTTTATTGGAATAAGAGGATCCTGCTCATATTGATCAGAGACATTTGTGCTTCTCATTAGGCCTTCAATTTAGTTTAAAAAATATATAAAGCACTACCACTGGTTCCTTTCTTCCTTTTCCTGCTTCTTCCTCATCTTCCCCTGATCTCCCACCCTCAGCACCCAGGGGGGATCATTGCTCAACAAGCTTTAGTTTGCTGCAGACAGCTTGTGCATCACACACACTAACAAAAAAAAGAGAGAAAAAAAAATCCCATATATGTGCAGCCTTCACCAAGTGTTTATATTATTGATCCGCTAAGAAAAAAACAGCAGAAGCAGATACCTGGAGGTATTCATTGGGAAATTAATTTAAGGGTGACACGGGCGAGTGGTAATTGATTGTCTGCCTTCTGTGTTGCTGTGACGTTCGCAGGAAACCAGCAAGGTCTTATCTGATGCACAGCCACATGCGCATATATATATTTATATATACCTAAAGCAGCAAGATGAAACGTATGAGGAATACCAACAGAACCTCGCCGGAGCTGGAGGTAAAAAATAAAAAAACATGGAAGCAGACTTACTCTTCTCATTACATCAAAGATGCACAACCCACACTGTTTGTTGTTGGATGCAAAAATAAGGAGACAGAGAGAAATGCTGCTCCTCGCACAGCTGTGATAGATAATTTAGCAAGTATCTGGCTCTGGATCTTTCTCCACTTTGTAGAAATACTGTGTTAAAATGAAATCGCTCGTTACAAGTGTCCACAGCTTTGACAATAAGCGCCAGATTAACATCATGAGGGATGTTTATGGATCTTTGATTAATGATGCTCCTCCCCGGCCGTCTGCTCCCCGCTGCAAAACATATGCATTGTTTTCCCTTTGTTTTCTCCACCACTCTAAACGAACTCCAACTAATTATACACGCAGCAAAATGAAAAATACAAACTGATTTGGTTCAATCAATTTGCATTTAATGTCACTTCATTTTAAGCTTGATATAAAATTCTGAATAAAAGTGTCTCATGAGGATCTGTTTCCTCGGGGTTTGTTTGTGTCAAAATTCAAATGCCTTCATGTGGAAACTGAGTCAAGCTGGAGTGCTTTGGCTCAGCTCGCTTCAGCCTCATTATAAGTTTTCAATTAGAGGCTGATTGAAGTCTGGGGCAACTACAGAATCACAAACTCTCCAGCCAATGGGGGCCTTTTTAATCATTCCCTTTGGTTCTAGGGGGGAGACTGTGAGTGAGAGGGTAATAAGTTGCCCTGTGAACTGCAGTGCCAAAAGAAAACATGCTGGAATGCATTCATGTTAGTGAAATTCATGTTTCTAATCAAAGGCATTTGCCAGATTTAAACAACAAAACAAGGAACATCAGATTAGCAGTCCCTTAGTTTGATCATTATTGACACAAAGTTTAAAGGATCTTCTGAAATAATTGCCAGAATATGTTCATCGGGGCCCATTTGATAAATACGAAACAGCTCTTTGAATAAAATCAAAGAATTTGCTGTGCTTAATTGCCCAGAAGCATCAGAAATAATCAAACCAAAACAGTTACACAATAGCAAATAAAAGACCATCACAAGTGATAAAACTGTGAAGTCACTTGTAAGATGTGGTGTTAAGAAGAAAGTCATTGCAAGAAGTCTGTAAATGTTGATGCAGATTGTGGGGAAAAAAGACAAGATGTCTGCAGAGCTTTGTGCCGATCGAGAGTAATGTGGAGAGGTGGTTTCCACATGTGTGATACGCTGCAGGCTGAGCCAAGGTGCACTGTGGGACCAAAGACACACAAAAAGGTAAAACAGTCACATAGTTCCTGTATGATGTTCTATAAAGAAAGAAATCCAGCACATTAGCTGTAGGTGACATAGTAATTAACAAAAGAACATCATAGACAGGAAAACACAGAGGAGGCTCTGTCATGCCGCTTTGCTTCATGTAGAGATATTAAACTTGCCAATTAAGAGTAAAACATAAAGATAAGCAAGACATTTTAAGATGTGTTTCCTAGTGGCAGAAAACTTGGTTTTAAGTGAATTTCTTTTATCTTTCTTTGTTACAATGACCCAAAGTACACAAAGATACCTTTAAAACACAGATGAAAGGAAAAGATGTGCTGCGTTAAATTGCAGAAATGGTAAACTGACAACATTTCACCTTTATTTTTTAGCCTTGGGGGACCATTTAACAAAGCTTTTTCAACTGTAATATTGCTATGATGGCTGAAAATCACCACCAGTGTGTGTTTAATGTTTTAAACGAAGGCACTGGTCTATCTCCTGAGTCTAAACTGAAATCCCCTTTAAAATCTTTAGAGAAGCTGAAATCTGACTTTACAAAAAGTCCAAACACATATGTGATTTTTCTGTTGTGTTATAGTTAATCTCTGCAGGGGCCAACTTTTCTGTGTTTTATTTGTCCACTGCAGACAGCATCCCTCTTAGCATGCATGGGAACAGCCATTTACAACTGTGGTGTTCTGTGACACTGCAGTGCCAGAGAGATGGGACACTAAATATCTGAAAGTTAGCAGAGGGTGCTTGACATATTTAAAAAGCTCACCTCTGATCTTTGGAGGGAAAAAAGCATCATTATTAATTTTTAGAATAAAAAAGAAGAAGAAGATCAAATCCAATGCTACGGAGCTCTAGAGAATCTGAAAGAGCTTCACAAATTCCTGGTAAAGTATCTATAAAGTAAGTGAGAAGACTGGTGATGAATCTGCCAGAAAACCAGAGCACTCTGCATGTTTGAGGAGGCTGTCCTGGAGAAGGAGCTGCTTTTCGATAGATGGATGGATGGATGGATGGATGGATTGATGGATTCTTTATTGCCCCCGACGGGAAATTTGTTTCCACAGGTTCCACTGTCATATCAAGTTGGTATACACCTTTACATATAATACATATAGCACAATACACAGTCTCAACACCATTAACTATCACAAAAGAACAACAGAGTAGACAAATATGACAGTGACAAACAAACAAATCAGTGAGGCTTATTGAGAATGGCAGCGGCTGATGGTACAAAACTCTGTTTAAAACGGGCCCTTCTATATCTAAGTGTCCGGTATCTGCGTCCAGAGGGGAGGAGCTGAAAAAAGTCATGGGGAGGGTGCTCAGTGTCTTGAAGTATTGATGTGGCAAGTCGGTCTGTTGCTTTGTCATTTAGCTGTGATTAAGGAATTCAAGTCTAAGTAGATAATCATCATGAAAAAGATCAAATGTTAATCGGAGGGAAGTAAAATTATTTTTAAAAAACCTTAAAGGTACAGTATGTAAAAAATTACTGATATCTAGTAGTAAAGATGGGTATTTGAAAGAAAATATGTTTCCTTTCAAATGACTTCATATTCCAAGCACTAATATTTATGTACGGTGGCCATTAGGGGCCAAAATTCTATTCTCTGTATTATGAGCAACTACTTTTTAAGTCTTTCAAGGCGTTTCTTATCCAAAACACTCTCTAATTTCCATTAAACAAAGCTGATACAGCAGTTTTAAAGTTCAGAGGGTTCTCACTTCACACACATTGTTTTGTCCATTCAGGGACACCGTAGTAAAAATGGTGGAACAAATATGGCAGCCTCCATATATGGGCACTCCCAGCAAGTATGACTCATTCTAAGAAAATAAACACACATAGCAGTTATTCTAGTGCAGCCATCACACATCAACAGAAACACAGTTTTGAATTATATATTGCATTTTTCTGCCATTGACCTTTGATTTTTTACATGCTGTACCTTTGAAATGTATCAAAATGAGCTGCTGAGAGCAATGCAGTAAAAATTGTGGTGCACCTAAAAGTTTCACTGGTGCATCCAAATTAAAAAGTTAGGCGCACCAGTGCAACCAGTGTTGAAATTTAGTCTGGAGGCCTGGGAGGCCAAAAGTCCTCATTATTTACAGCTGAGGGAGCATGCCCACCTTTCTGCTCTTGCCGCTATAAATAAAGGCCAGTGGACACCATAAAATAGAAACATAGAAACATATATCTGTTCTTAGTTTATAGATGGTGCTCTTCGGTGTTTAATTTACAGGAACAGATATTCCTTTTGTGAACACATATGATGATATCTGCATCTCATGTTTTATATTTTTTTGCAATCCATAATTGCAGGTTTAGAAACTGTGGGTGCAGATTTCCAGATTTGTGTGTGTGGGTGAGTGTGTGTGTTGGCAACAACATCATCAATCTATTCCTTATTTCAGCAGCTCTGCACCTTCCTCATCTCTGTTAAAATGATTTGCTGGAGAGATCCAGAGGCAAGGCCAGAGGAGGACCACAGGCCCCCTCTTAATCTATTTGGCCACCCTTGCATAATAAAGTTTTCAAACTCCCATCTGCTCCAGGTGTTCAGTCTCTGACAAAACATTTAAGTTAAGGGTGATGGTGTTTTAAGACAGAATAGCAGCCAAAAGCAGGTCATGGCTGCTCTGACACTAACATATATGTTTGGTGATGTGTTGTCATGTGGGCTGACAGGCCGTCTCATCGCGTGACGCAGCCTCTTTTCTCATTAGGTGGGCTGCAAGAAGAAATTGAACAATCTTTTAAGGATGGATGATCTGTCTTTACATCTGGGTGTTTTTCTTGACTTTCTTTTGCATTAATGAGACTCCTTTCCTCCTCATTTGACAGAGCTGTCCTCCAGTGCAGTTGGTATGAAAGCCCGGCTCAGGCGATTCCAGTCTGCCAACATTCTGCTGCAGATTCCTCCAATCCCTCTTCACAGTCATCTTATCCCAGTCCTCGCCATCCCAAAGCTCTGGCAGTTACCAGCTGCACAGCAAACGTCCACTGACTCCAGAGCGTCTCCATTATGTGTTTAGGAAACTGCTGGCATGTGCCACAGTGGACTGGGGAAGTCTTTTCTCACCTGGTTTTCAGGGAGCGCTCCTCTGAACTAGTTTTTCTGAAACGTCTGATTCATTTTCTCGTTCTGTGGTGGAGTCCAGGCTTTTTTTTCGACCATCTCTTTCATTAGTTATCTCTTTCACTCTCATTTCAAACATTGGTCTTCGCATTTCATATATGAGGGCTTTGATCACTTTGGTGTAACTCACATCATCATGCAAGTCGTCTCACAGAGCCGGGGGCCACCATCATTATTATCAATCAAAACACAGTCCAGAGGAATGCAACATGCCAACACCCATCTGCAAGTTTTTTTTTTTGTTTCAATTATACATCAAAAACAAAGTCCTGTGGGCTTCAAAAGATAAGTGTGAGTCTTTGGATAATTTGCTGTATCTGGACTCGAGCACTCAGGTGTCTCGCTGATGGCATTTGAGAGCTTCAGCTTAAACCCCAAACCTCCATATTCTGCTCCATCAGTCGCCCTCATCCCGCTCTCTGTTGTGTTACGCCCGCCTGTGTTTGACGCTCTCTCTCTTCTCATTTGTTCTTTTGAAGTCGGTCTTTCCCAACAGCCTGAGCTCTCCTACACTTGTCATTAAGAGCAACGCTCCCCACCCTCTCCCCTGCAAGCCTTGTCTTCGCACCCAGGGGGAGTTTAAAACCTCACCCAGCGACGAGCTGAACATCTCCCTCGGGGACTAAAAAGTGAGATACTGGCGTGATGCAAGCTTATATTGTCACTGAAGAGGAAAGAAAGCAGCACAGTTTTCTTTTTCTTCATTAGTGTCTAATACCATTTCCTGCTTATAGAATGAGAGCGCTTCTTTGATGTCACACTAATTAAATGAGATTTCTAAATGTAAAAAAAAAACATAAAGGAAAATACTGTAGCTTTGGAAAAGGATTAGCAGAAGCACCGAAGTTATTACGGTTGTGATTATCTGTTCTCTGAAATTGTATTTTAGCAGTTAAGGTAATTAGGCAAAACGAGAACAATGTGAATCAATAATGATTACACAACATTTCAGGGTTAATCAGTCTTGGAGGATTTATAACATTGCTGCAGAAATACATCGCATTTTGCAGACTAGCAGAAAGCTGTCTGAGAGCAAGGATAATATAGCAGAGCCCAGAAGTGCAATAACTGCAGTTCACAGCGAGGTCAAGAATAGCTACGGATAAAGTATTGTCCAGCAGGCCATGCAGACAACACCACAAACTCTTCAGTCAAGTAATTTAGCATATAAGCAAACCTTTTCTGCATCTATTCACCAAAACTCACAGCGTTCAGCAACAGATACAAGTTGTTCTTGACCTGTACCCAGACTTGATGCAAGGTGATAGCAGAGCCGCAGCTCTTGACATTCAGATCACAGCCTGCAGGAGCTCCAATCAGCTGCTCTGAAACCGCTGCGTGGTGACCGAACAAATGCAGAGAGCAAGCTCCTTCTCTTTGATTTCATCAAACAGCTGCAGGTGTCACACAGCAGCAGGATTGATTTGCATCTTAAAATCGAGAGAGAGGCTGTGCTCAAATTATGCATGTGGCACAGTGGAGGGAATTAATAATTTAAACCATCTGATGCGCCACTGTGATCTTACGGTGGTCTTATTAACCTAAATGCTGCTCTGCACAACAAATAGGTGATCCATTGCACACAGAGTGTGTTAACGCTGTGAAAACAGTGGCAACAAAGCTGCAGCATTCTGTCCATCACTGCTGGAATTCTTACAAAGATTGCAACCTTTTTTTCTGCTGTATGAAAAAAAAGATTATTACAAGAAGTTTTCAGTTTTTCAGCTTCAATGTTTGTTGTGTCAAAACATTGCTGCTAATAGAGACTTATACTGGAGCAGCTGATGAGATGAAATGAAAAACCAGGAGAGGAAGAAGACAGAGGGAGAGAATTACAATGAAATTCAAAGAACAAGAACTATGGGCTGATTAGCTCTAGGGAAACAGACAAAAAGATCACTGGAAGAGAGCAGTGGGGTAGAAACTGAGGATGGAATTATTTTGACAGTGTGTGAAAACTAAAATTACAAAGGGAATAGACCTGCAGAAATGGCTCTTTTTACCATGAAGACGGAATAAGCAGCTCAGATTCACTTCAGGATGTGTAATTGCTTCATTTGTCCATGGCATGAAAAAGTTCAGTGTCACTATAGTAGCTAGCTCTAAGATTGTTAGACTGCAATGTTTTTCCTGCCTGTTATTTTGTGTAACCACATATTCTATTGCTATTTCTAAACCAAACAATGTAGTTTTTTCAATATCTGAGTATCCAAGTATTTTTAGTATCTGAAACCAGACTTTTGCCCAGAATAGAGGGTCCCATTTTTATTAATTAGACTTTGTGATGAACTCTGTGACAATCATGAAAGCTTTTCCATAGACGACTGACCCACTAATGGGTGTGCAATATTTGTATGTTGTTTCAAATCCTCTGTTGCTTTGCATATGGGAGTTGGTATCAGTATAACGTGCATCCTCTGATGCCAAAACATAACAACCTGTTGAGTAAAAACAACTAGTGCCAGCATGTAATAGACAGAGAAGGACAATCGGTCAGTTCCTTCTTGAGGAAAAGAAACAAAAGAAACAGACAAAAAAAAACCTGCAGGGGACTGAAAGGATACACTAAAATGACTAAAAACAAGTAGGTATGCTCCACACATTACATGAGCCCTGCAAAACTTTTGCAGTACCTTTTGTGAGTGACATCAAAATTGAAAATGGAACATGACTTTTTGAATCATTGTGCTGGCTGGTGGCTCCGGCCATACCTTCCAACTCTTATACAGGTGATTTTGGGGCTTCTTACTGTACAAGTGCTGCAAAGACCTGAAGCGCTTAAAGATTCAGCCCGTCAGTCCACCTCTGAACTTGCCCGCCGTTTATACCAAAATCAGACCTCTCAGGTCATCGGGTGAAGCTTTCCTGGTTGAATCCAGAAATAGATCCACGTCTGCAGAGGATGATTTCAGCGACTGTGGCTCCGGCGCTCTGGAACAAACTCGTCACCACCAATTTTAAAAGTTTCCTGCATTCTCGCAGACCTGTGGTTATAATTGCATTGTGCTGTTTGCCTACATCCATTACAGGTGATTGCACTTGTTTGTTTTTCTTGTTGTTTTGGTGCATGCTTTGAATGAGTTGAATGAGATTCTGTCTGCTGTGCCTTTTCTTCATCTGTTGTCTACCTGTTCTTTTTCTCATCTTTGTATTTATTAAAAAAACATTTTAATACCAAAAAATAGTCATTGTCATGAACAGATCATATTTCCTCATGCAGGTTGAACTTGTAATCAAAAAATAAATGTCTTGCTTGTCTCTGTGATGGATGGGCAGCCTGTCCAGGGTTTAGCCCTCATCTTGCCCAATGGCAGCTGCAATCAGCGACCCTTAATAGAACAAAACATGTACAATAAACTAATTACTTCCTGGGGGGGATAAATTTGCAACACCATCAGCTGTGACATTTCTGAGTGTAATATTGATGTAATGAATCTGGGTTGTTCATGAGTTATTTTAAAATACAGAAAGTCAACACAGTTGCTACTTTGTTTGTTGTGACAAATTAAACATAATTGATAACTAAATTTGTGTGAGGAGCTGATAGGCAGATGCTCGCTGAAACAAATGAAGCACTCAACGCTGAGTCTAACTCAGCAGAATAATTGGGGCACTCCTGTTGTAGGAGCTTTAGCAACCCCTGAAAAAGGCTGAGAAAAAGATCCACATATTCCTCCAAAGCTCTTTCACTTGCAAATCCTGAACCCCTCGACTGTCTTTGATGTCAACAGGTTTGATTGTTGCTATGTGGCTTTTCTGTCGTTTTTTTTTCTCATTGTACAACTTAATCAGTTGCACCTCAACCATGATAAGAAAAAACGAAATCTTAACTGATCTTTTGTAAGATCTCTGCTGCTCTGCGTCTGTGAAGTTGTTAATTGCAGGAAAGCATGTCAGAATGACGTGCATCCAATCTATCATCCCCTCTGCTTTCTCAGGTCATTGGACAGATGTCTCTTTCCAACTCCCGGACTTCCCTCTGAATCTGGCTGTGGAGATCATAGTCTATGCACCTAAGTCCAGAACAGCCTACACACTCATTTGAGGTTTATACTAATTTTATCAGCATCAATTATATTTATTCATTACATTGCCACATCATTGTTTTATTTTTTTACTACCCTGCAAAGTGCTTTTGATGATTAGAAGTAAAACATGCACCTACTTCACTGCTGTTGCTTCTACAAAGAAAATCACATTATTATAGTTTACAGAAGCTAATTGCAGACTTGTATTGGTCCCATGTTAGACTGGAATGGTTCCTCCTGGGGGGCAGTGGGATGGTGATGAGAGCCTAAAAACAAGGTGGTCTTGGGAATCACTGCTGTGCAATATTTTGCAGATGGTGGGTATAATTAGTATCCTTGTCTCAGGATAGTATTTAACCCAGATAAAGATTCTTTTTTCCTTTTAGTTTTGATTAGTGAATCTTGCTCAATATTAAGAGGGGCTTTACCCATCGTTACTGAGAGAATAATTCCACATTATCACTTAGCTTGTGTCTAATTTTTGTTGTTTAGGCTTTTTTGTTTGTGATGATAGCACAACCAGAGTTTAGCTGCTCAAATCTGCTGAATCAGCTGTCTGTAAACAGATACAGGACTTTTGTTAAAAAGAAAAGGAAAAAAAAGTAATAGAAACAAACACATGCAGCTGGACTAGACTATGATAATGGTTGAACTGAAATAAACAAGATCCAAGTCCATTTTTTTGTTTGTTTTTCATTTTTAGAAAGAATTCAGCAGCAAAACCTAATATCACATGACCCACGAGGAATCAGAAAAGAAAACCTTTATTGTTCCATTTTTATTACTGTAGATTATTGTATTTCATGGTCCATCCCCCCCATTTCCATTTCATCATATCAGGCTCAAGTGGTCAAAATAGCATGTGTACACACTGAAGAATATGTGGCATGCTCATATTTTTACCAGTTATTTTTGTTTTTTAATGCCATTGTGTGTTTGTGTGTGGCTGGCATATGTAGAAAGTGTATGCACAGCTATGTGTGTGCATCATTTGTGTATCTGCCCCCAGGCTGGTTGTCCAGCTCTGCAGGAACCTGTCACTCTGCTTTTTCTGTGGCTCTGCATCTTCTGCAAGTCAAACATCTTTTTCATTGCCTGCAGTTTGTGGTTTTTTTTAGTACAAAATGGGATTTAGACAAAAATTATTATTATTATTATTATTATTATTTTTTTTTTTTTAAAGAAAAACCAATGTTGAAAAACTAACACACAGTATTGGACAGCTCTTCCATGTTGGAAAGTAATCACCATCTGTCCACCTCTCCTCTCGACAGTCTGCACCTGAAAACACATCTGCAGAATTAGTCAGATAAAAATGCTTTTTCTACACTCTGCTGGGGTTCAATAACATCATGATTAATAACAATGATGGCCTAACTGATGGTGTAAAAGACACAAGATTCATAAACAGGAATGATCTTTTTAATGGTTGAAATATTCTCAGGATGGGACTGTATTTTGTGAATCATTCAAGAGGTCAGGGCATCAGGGATTCGAGCTTTTTTCCATACTTTTATGTGCATGCTCCAGCAGGGATTGTCATGCCCGAGCTCTGCCTGCGGCACTCTCTCTCTTGCCCAGTAGCTGTCAGCCGCAGCATCTCCCTGCCAAGCCACAGCAGGCTGAGGCAGGCGCATGAGAGCACCAGCTACAACCTCCACACACATAAACAGGATCACTTAACTGCTTATACCAGGAAAAAAAAACAAAAAAAAAAACAGGCCGGATACAACCGCATTTGTCTGACACTGAATCACCTGAATCCTTAAAAACTCCTGTTCCATTTTCAAGCATAACATGAACATAATAGATCCGTCTCTGAAACACTCACACACTCTATCCTCTGTTGCGGAAAATTGACCGTATAATTATCACCTGAGGTGAATTTGCTTACTCATCTCCTCTGCAGATAAATGAGAGCACACACCGTTGCACACCTTGTGCTCATCAGTTACCCGAGTGAGACAGGTGGTGCTGGATAGTCAGCGTGCGTGCCCTCCCCATAGCAGTGTGTTCTGGCATCCTCTCCTGCCATACTTCTGCTGCCTACGCACACAAGTGTTGCAGATGGGCTCTGGGGTGGCGTCAAGCCGAATACTCCTTTACAGTCTTCCACTGAATGAAAACACACTTTCACTGCGAAACATTCACAACCTTCAGTGATAAGGTCAAAGGACGGAGAGGTGAAGCTGCTGTCCTGTCAACCGCTTATGCGACTGACAGAAACGAATTTATGTTACTGATAAACAATAGATTTAGCAGCATTTCTCCTAAATGATGGGACTTGCAGCTTTCCACTGTTTTATCATTGTTTAATCCATCCCGGAGTTGGCTGTTGTCTCAATACTGGCTTTGTGGAAAAATCTGTTTACAATTTTTGTCATTTCCTGGAACATTAATCTATAAAATCATCAAAAGTTCAGGTGATGATGATGATAAGCATAAACCTCCACCCTTTAATGTGTAAATGCACCATTTTAACATGAATAAATTATGGAAAATTTAACTATTTAAGACCAAAAGTCACATATAAGGTTGCAAATATAGTCACTTTTAATTTGTACAAGGTCTCTCAGGCCAAGTTTGACTTTTTCCAGACTGGAACAGCAGTACTGTATCAACACAAATACAGCACTATGAAAAGGTTTGGGCACCCCTGAAGATTTCCATTATTTTTGTTTATACTTTCTCATGATTGGATGCACCTGTCTATGAAGTTCAAGGCTTGATGAGCTCACAAAGCCAATTTTGTGTGGCAGTTAACCAGTGCTGAGTACTTACAGGCATTCAAATCAACACAATGACAAGGATGCTGAAATTAAAATTTTTTATGCATATTGCACATCTGCTGTTAGTCCAACAAACCCAGTGCCCCTACTGAAAAATTACAATGTCCATCATTTATTTGGAAAATCAAAATGAAGCCGCTGATCTGAACACCCGGTGACTTAAAGGTTGAATATGGAATATGGACAGAACAGCGACATCACGTGTGTCTAGGTTGTAGTTGTAACAACAAAAAAAAACAACTCCAGCCGCTGGGATGCCAGGCTCACTGCTGATACGCAAGGGACCAACAGTCTGCAGCATGTCCAACAAGTAACACAGAGGAGTTTATAACTGACAGCTAACGTTAGCCATGTTAGCAAACAAGCTAGCTTACCGATCCAGGAGGAAAGTCGCCTTCTCTGTGTTTTACTCCGTGGAAAACGTTTATGTGGGTCCATTTAGTGAAGTCTTCACCTAAATTTACTCCAGTTTTTGCTCTTATCAGGTCACTCCTCAGAAACAGATAACAATATCTCCAGGGCTCTGAAGCAGCTGCTTCACTCGCCGTCTCCACTGTTTGACCCCTGTAGCAGCCTAACTGTGCCCAACATATTGTTGCTACAGTACACAGAGATCGTATTTGGCAACCTGCAATGGCGGCGTGTATTGCCTTGTAGACATAAATATAATGCCATTGACAAACCTGTAAAAAATAATTTTATATTTATTTTCAAGCTTACATTATACATATTTTTAGGAAATGTTGTACTTTCATTCTGCAACCCTCCAAACAACATGTAGAGTTTTTTTTTTTTTTTTTTTTTTTTTTTTTAAATATAGTTTTAAATAAAAATGTTCCATATTCAACCTTTAAGAATGGAAATAATGGAATTTTTTAGGGGTGCCCAAACTTTTTCATACCACAGTATGTATCAATGCAAAAACTGTCTGGAATGAAAACTGGAAGGAAAAAGTTTAATCATTAATTTTATGCTTCTAAATAAGTTTAAAATTCACTGCACACAAATTAAAACTGAATGTTCATTGCTCTGATATTCTGAACTAAGTTCATGATACCAAAATGAGCTAGTTCACATTCATTTCTCCCGTTTTTGAACTAATTATCTTCTTTATGTTGCACATAGTGCCACAGGGTACTAAAACACCACAGTAATCCAAGTAATTGTATCCAATGTGTGTACATTTTATTACTAAGATCAAGATAGTTCTAACAAATTACAATCAAATATACATGAATAATTCTATGAGACGTGTTTGTAGTGTGTAGTCTTTTTTGTTTATTGAACTTTAAAATCATAATACTTTATTTATATTTAAAAAGAAGATCTCCCAGTCCATTTTTGAGAGACATGTAGCTGAATGAAGAAAAAAATCCTTTTTCTTTTACTGTCACATACTGTAGCTGTGTACACTTGTTTTGTTTGTCTCGAATGTACTATGTAAGGTAACTCATTTGATGTACTGTAACATGTATATTTATCTAGGCATACAAGCTTTCCGCTTCTGCCTGATTTGGTCTTACAACCTTTAATTGCTTCATTAAAGCAACCCTTACCGATGTTGCATTCTTACATTATTTTTCTAACAGGGTAAAATGCTATGAATGAGGTAATGGAACTCTAAAATACAAGACAGACCCACCATTAATCAAAATAAAATATTATTCCAATCTCTAAATATTCAATGAAAACTCCAACCAATCCTTGAAGTGGGGTGCACCTCTAGGATTGTCCAACGGACCTGCCTGTCAGACCTTTGATTCTGCATTGGGAGGTGGAGGGAATGAAGGGGTGTGTCTTAGGAGTGAGGCGGGACTGTTTATATTCAAATAATCTTGCTGTGCTTTCTGAAATGCAAGATCGGTAAAGGTTGCTTTAATGAAAAAATGATTTTGTGACTGATTTTGTGACAATAACTGAAACTGAAAAAAAGAGTCCATCTGAGACCCAAAAGTCATCTTTATTTCAAATATTCAAATTGCAGGTAATCTGCTACTGATTTACTAAAAGATAGAATGATGGCTCTAAATGACCATGGCCTCACATTATTATACATTTCTCATTTATAGATAAAACTGATGTCCTTTGAAAACAATATACAGGTGCCAATGCAACAACAAATATACACCATGATCCACGGCAAGATTATCAAAACACAAGACAGCATATTAGGATAACAGCAAATTATCACAGAACTGCATCCAAATATGAAGATTGGACATAATAAACTATATTTTGAGATTATGAAGTGTTTTAGCATTTGTAAGAGCTAAAATACTCACTATTATAGAATATTAGAAAATGGAAGTATCTTTTGTTTGCAGTCCTCTATCTTTCACTGTCAGAATTCTGCAGCCCTTGATGTACAGCAGGCATCATGACTTCGGACATTTGTTTGGGTTGCCAGATGTGCCTTTGTTAAAGGTGTCAAAACCTGCTGTTTTACATACACAACCCTCCTTAAATTATCTTCAAATGAATTTTTGATTCTAGTTGGGTGGGAGGAAAATTTAATGAGTTCATTTTAACCTCTTTTAACCCCCAACTTTTGTTTGTCAAGAGAATACGCACGAGAGTTAGAGCTGTCTGTAAGCGCATTCACGAGGCAAGCGTCAAAGCCAAAACAAAGTTTTATCAGGACAGACCAAGTGAAGGAAATGATGTCCCAACAGAGAAAAACGTGATAAAAACGTAACGGTGCGGTTGATGGAGAGGATCCGCGGAGTAAAAGGGCTGGACTCTGATGGTTATAAGGAGCAGACGTCTGACGTGAAGTTAATCAAACAGTGTTAGCTTCTGTAGCTACATTAGCAGCTTGTCACCGTTCATCAACCACCGTTTACTGGTCTCTGACACAAAAGATAATAAGTTACACAAGCAGCAACACTTACCGACTGCACATCCTCACTGATAAATATAATCCACTGCTCCCTGGTAAAACTGTCCGTCTTGTTAGAGCACTGAAAACTGCTGAATTTCTGCCGAGGCAACTCAGCATGGCAATCTCCCCCCTCCTCCTCCTTGTCGCCGGCGTCCTTTCTGACAAATCTGGTCTACTCCGTGGCAGGTAATCAGCTGCCTTCAGGTGGTGCTAAAGACGCTAGCTTAGCAGCTCGCTCGCAACCTCTCTAATTCACGTCATAACAGCTGATCATAACGACTCCATGGCAGGTAATCAGCTGCTTTTAGGTGGCGCTAAAGAGGCTAGCTTAGCAGCTAGCAGCCTCTCTCGTTCACGTCATTCGGAGAAAGAAATCCAATTCGCGTACTGTGGAGAGCGCGTGCTTGTGGCTGATACTGGTTAGAGGAGAGCGCCCGCACTCAAAGACGAAGTTACTTTCACTTTCCTGAGTTTCTGGCACGTTATAACTGAGGTCCTGTTCCAATACACATGTTTTAACGTGAAAAAGTGGGATTTCCGGGTGATGACTCCTTTAAGAGTATAAACAATGGAGGGACACTGAAATCCCCTCTTTTTTTGCCCACTTTTGTATCAAATTACTCGCCTTTATTTCCTTCTAACAGTGTCAGTTTATGAGGTTAGATTGAATCAAAATCTCAGAAGATAAAACAACATCTCCGTGGCTACAAAGGAAATAGGTTACAGTAAAATGTTTGTATTCTGAATGACCTCAACCTTTAAAATGTGTCCCACTATTCCAGAAGCCTCTGCATGCAAAACTACTATTTTATCTGGAGACCACACTGTGAATCCTCTTTACATCTGTGTCAGACCCCAAATTTTCAGCTTTACACAAGCACAAATAGACAAGGAACAACATGTGACAAAAGTCTGTTTTAGAATCAGGAGATCAGACAGAAGGAAATCTGCAGTTCATGGCAGTTTCCCTCAGACCTTTGGAAAAGCCAGCAACCCTGAGGACATACATCAATGTTGGTGTGTGTAAAGGCCTGTAGTTCTCTAGGTGTTGAGCAAAACTCTGAGGCAATCACTGCAATCAGGTGTTTTAATTATATACAGTCTATGGTTTTTCCTCATGTTCAAAAAGACTTCTACACCTGTTGACAGGTATTTTGGTCCACTGTTCATGGGAAAGGTGCTCTAATGTGTCTGGGATAGTTTTGCTTGTTGGTTTGTTTGTTTTTAATTATTATTTTCAACCACAATTCTAAAGCAATACCTTACTTCACTAAATTATAATTTTGTGACTTTTTATTTATCATCAGTTTCTTTCTTGTTATTTGAATTACTATTGCCTTTTTTTAATTGGAGTATGAATAATTTTTAGGATGACTATATATAAAAAGAGAAAGGGAGCGAGATCATAAGGTTCTGCATAGGCCTAAATCCCCTCAGCCAATTAATCAATAAAACTGCATCAGCCACCCCCTCTACATGGATGACATCAAGCTGTACGCTAAGAGTAAGATATTGATTCACTGATCCACACCAGCAGGATCTACAGCAGGGACATCAGAATGTCATCCAAACTGGAGAAATGCACCTAAATGGCAACAGAGACAGGGATGGTAGTCCGTACAGAAGCCACTGCACTCCCAGAAGACAGAATAGCAGATACAAGAATAACTTTGAGTACCTTGAAATACAAGTGGAGAGGCCACAAGAAAAGCAGCATCAGTCAAATACCTGCAACAAGTGACGCAAATCGTGAGAAGTCAGCTCAACTTCTCTAAGCAGGCCAAAGGAAGAAGTTCAGACCAGAAATGTCAAAACATGAAAGCTGCTCACCATATATGAAGGGTTCCACCTCAAATCCATCCAGAGGCTATACACTAAATGCAAAGAAGGAGGCACAGGACTACTGGGCATCAAAGTCACTCTCCAAGATTAAACATCCAAGCTCCAGATGGCCTAAAGGAATAAAGCATTTGGTGAATGTCTCAGGCACAGGAAACGGAGAAGGAATTGGAGTAAGCACTGTGGGATGAAAACTCCCTGCATGGGTTTTACCACTCACAGATGGCTGAAGTAGCGGATATGAACAAATCTTACCAATGGCAAGAGAGGGCTGGACTAAAGGAGGGCACAGAAGTATTAATCATGGCTACACAAGAGTTAGCCTTGAGCACAGAGCAATAGAGCCCCAGATCTACCAGACCAGGCAGGATCCCAGGTGCAGGCTTTAACAAAACTTCTGGAGCAATCCAGCACCTAACAGCAGGCTGGCAGGGAAAGAATACGTGGAGCACCATAGCACGTTGCCAGCATAGTGTACATAAACATCTGTGCAAAATGTGGGCCAGAGACCTAGATGATGGTAATGGCCAACCAGCTGGACATCGTGTTAATGGAAAAACAGCAGAGGAAAGTCGTGATTGATGCAGCCATCCACAAATCAATATCAGACAACATCAGGAAAAAGGAACATGTGAAACTGGAGAAACACCAAGGGCTCAATGGAGAGCGGGAAAAAGCCTGGTGGGTGAAGGCAACAGTAGTTCCCAAGGACATCAGGGCACTGGGGACCAGTCTTCCCACATGAGAGAAGTGGCTCCATCAGATACCTGGAGTAACATCAGGCATCCCAAAGCTCCCAGACGTCTGTTAGAGGACTCAATCTGAACAGCCACTCACACCACCCAGGGCAGACGGGTGAGTTCAAGAATACAATAGCAAATTCAATTGCCTTTAATAAAGATATCTCAAACAATAAAGTTATACTGTATCATATTTTGTAAGTACTGACTAAAATATCAATACTAGAACTACAATATTTGTTTGGCTGCACCATTAGCTCAAACAGAATTTTTTTTAGAAGCTTTTTACACTTTACATTTGTCTATAATTCACTGACAGGTTTTGAGATGGAGATCTGAACTATAATTGGAAATAAAAATGCACTGAGTCTTCGAGGACTGATGATGATATGAATGAATGACCCCTGCAGCTTTGCCTCCCGCTGTCAGTTCTTGATAAAGAAGAAGTGGCAGTCGGGCATGAATGCCATCAGGACTCGGCTTCAGCTGATCTGATCTGCCTCATATTCATTCACCTGGGTGTTATTAACTGTGCCAGATTTAAGAAGAGCAAAATGAGAATGGATCTTTCTGCCTCAAAGAAGATTTTTGTACTCAAGAATGGCTCTGACAGATCTCATTATGACACAAACTGTGGTTTAGCGCACTGCTGAGCTGAGATCAAACAGAAATTCATTCAAATCACTTCAGTTGTATTTTCAAGACCGGCAGCTTTATAGTTTGTGCATGACAAGTGTAAAGTCCGTAAAGGTCAGACTTGTCAAACTCACACAACACACAGTTTGAGATCAAAGAGAGGGGTTACATAAAGCCACTGACCTGTCAGCTTTAAATGTGTGTTTATCCACCGGCCAAGTGTCAAGATAGATGACCAACATCAACATTAGCTCCCTGAAGGACAGAAAGGTGTTTCAGATTCAGATCAGTGATGCCCCAGTACTTGAACTCCATTCAGCATCATCTACGGACAGCTGGTTATGGTGATTAAGTGCTCCTTTATCAGTTCTCCTGCTTCAACAAAAGTCTAAAACGGGATTAAGCAGAGATGTGGAACCTACAACCGCTAATGCTTCGGCCCTTTGAGAATATGCTGGCAATGAGACGGGCCGCATTGCTGCAGGGCAGGATTACTGAACAAAGAGATGGAGGGATATGGCATGAAGTGTAAGAGCGCCCCTCCACCTCTTTTATCTTGACATCCGAACCTTTAAATGTTTCCCATTGCATCAAATTCATCACAGTTGGGAAGCATCCCTCACTTGTTTCCATCTCTCATGTCGGTGGCGTGTTGTTTGTGGCTGAATGAGTTAGTGCTAAGGGCTGCAGCAGATCTGCTTCGTTTGAGCAGTGAGAGCAGAAAGAGGGGCTTTCATTCATCAACAGGGAGCGCAGTGCAGTTGAGGCAGTGAGGGTAAAGTAGATAAATGGCTAATAACCTCAAGGAATGAGATGATTCATCACTTCCTAATATTAAGTTCATTTAAGGACTGCCTGGAGATGCATCAGTGTCTCCTACATGTCCAGATCATCTTGTTTGTTGCAGAGTGGACTGTAAAGTGATTTTGTGGGAAACATAGTGAAATAAACATTAAAAAAAAAGGCTCCAGCTTGCAATCAGCCAGAAAAATTATGATCACGAGCTGTGAGCGTCATTTGTATTACTCTGTGCAATCTTGAAGAATTCTACTTATTTTCATTTACACAGCAGCTACAGTCATGGTTTGCTTTTCAGAAAAAGATTAAAAGTAAAAGAAGAAAAAACTTTAGGCAGCTTGTGTGCTGCTTTCATGGCATCACCCCTGGAGTCCCTCACCTCTCTGAAAACTGCACGAAGGACGATAACTCAAAGTGAAAAATAGAAACTGAATGCTGTGGGAACATACAATAAATCTACTGAAGTGTGGAGTGCACAGTATAAACTTGTGATTTGTGATCCTTCAGGCTTTTGAGTCCTTACAAAAAGTATAACACCAAGTGCGGCTGGGGTATTCTCATGTGCTCTTGCAGTTCCATCGAACAGATTTTGCCATGTGTGTCATATAAATGAGAACATCAGCCACAGTGAAAAGCAAAGTGTGTTTGCAGGCCTATATTAAAGAAAGCAAGTGCAGACCCTATGACTCATATTATTTTTCAAGGGTGGTGACAGTGGTGGTGCCTTGGCACCCAGTGTGTGGGGCAGGGGTATTGGGATAGGTGCTGGTCTGTGTTTTGTTTTCCAGCAAAGACCATGGAATGTTGTTTATGGGTTTCTGTGCAGATGCAACAGTTGATTGTGTACAGTAAGTGTATCCATGTTTTTCTTTCTTCTCGTGACAGTGTGGAGTCCTGTCACGGGCCTCCGCTTGATGATGTGCCCTGGCTACTTGGCCACAGGGATATCCCTTTGACTGACTGGTATGCGTGCATGATTCTCATCTGGGAGTCGAGGGATCAAATCCCACTTGGGCCCTGGTTGCATATCTTTCTGTTCCATTCTTTATTGTTTCTTTTCTTAACCTTCGTTTCCCTCTTGTGCGCCCCGGAAAATTTGATGTAAAATTCCAATATAAGCAAATATTCAATTAAATAAAATGAATAAATTCAGAATATCGAGAGGAGCCTTATATTCATGAAGCTCTTTATAGTCCAATCTGGTCTGATGACCTTTAAATGTGGCAGGATGCAAATTAACCAGACTTCCTCTCAGTCTGTAGGACAGTTCAAAGCAAATCTAAAAACTCACTTCTTTTCCCTGGCTTTCAGCAGCTAGAAATGAACTTAGAAGATGTCTTTTGGATAAGATCTTCTACTTTTATTTTATTTTCATTCAAGATACTATTTTAATATATATATATATATATATACAGGTACTACCCAATAAATTAGAATATCCGGAAAAAATTATTGTATTTCTGTAGTTCAACTTAAAAGGTGCAATTTACATATTGTATAGTTAAATAATATGAAAATCAATATATTTCAAGCTTTTATTTGTTTGGATGTTGCTGATTAGAAGTTGCAGCTTAAGAAAACCTCAAATTCAAAAACTCAAAAAATTTGAATACTGTAAAAAGTTTCAGTATTGTAGGCTCAGACTGTCACATTCTAATCAGGTAAATAATCCAAAACACCTCAATAAGTGCCCTGAGCCTTTTAAAAAGTCCCTGTCTTGATTAAGAAGATTTCACAATCATGGGGAAGACTGCTGATCTGACAGTTGTGCAGAAAGCCATCATCGACTCCCTGCACAAGGTGGGAAAGACACAAAAAGTGATAGCAAAAGAAGCTGGATGTTCTCAGAGTGCTGTCTCAAAGCACATTAATGGACAGTTAAGTGGAAGGAAGAAGTGTGGAAGAAAATGGTGTACAAGCTGGAGGGCTGACAGCAGCCTGGAGAAGATGTCCAGTGTTAAGCTTCCCCAGTCTGTGATGACCTGGGATCCATGTCAGCTACTGATGTTGGTCCTCTGTGCTTCATCAAGTCCAGCATAAACGCCGCCGTCTACCAGGACATTTTGGAGCACTTCATGCTTGCTTCAGCAGACCAGCTGTATGGAGATGAAGACTTCATCTCCCAGCAGGACTTGGCACCTGCCCACACTGCCAAAAGTACAAAATCCTGGTTCAACAACCATGCTTGATTGGCCCGCAAACTCACCTGACCTGTACCCCATCGAAAATCTGTGGGGCATTGTCAAGAGAAAGCTGAATGAGAAGAGACCAAACAATAAAGAAGAGCTCAAGGCTGTGATGGAAGCATGTTGGTCTTCCATAACACCTGAGATATGCCACAAGCTGGTAGCATCCATGCCACGCCGGGTTAAGGCAGTCATTAATGCAAAAGGGCCCAAACCAAGTACAGATGCAAGATTTTATTTTAGAGGGCCTGACTTTTTTTGCTTTTAAAACCCTTTTATAATTGATTTCATGCAATATTCTAATTTTTTTAGTCTTTGAATTTGAGGTTTTCTTAAAGGGATATTGTGTAAGTTCTCCTGTTATTTATTCACAAAAACTGATTATTTGGTTCAAAAGTGTTTTTTCATTAATCAGTAATCACTCCCATCAACAAACTGAAGTGCTCCTCTAAGTTCTAAATTTGCTGTTCGTATCATTCATTTACACATCGAGCAGGTCGGCTCGGTGGGGGCTGCCATGTCGTATCGCCATGTTTTTGCGTTCAGGAGAAGCGTGACAGTAGGAAAACACAGAAACTCACCGGACACACCGGAGTTTTCAGCTCAGTTCGAGGTAATGCCTTTGAAAAGTCACCGTGCTGCAGTGGGGAGAAACCAGCGTCTCACTGATGCTGGGTTCTCGTGCAGTCGGGCAGACGGCCGTTGGTAACAAACCAGATGTCATTCTAAGCAATGAAGCTGAGCGAAAGACGGTAAAACATGGGTCAGGGAAAACAATACGACATCGCCATGACAACAAATCAGATGTGGACTGATGTCACTGTAACTGACGGACCACGTCTTCACGTAGAGGCCGGTGATAACTTTACATGCATCGGCTGTCGTCGGTCCGCCCGGTTTCACACGAATGCAGCATGAAAAGTACGAGGGAGCTGCTCCCGATTACACAGTGTCCCTTTAAGCTGCAAGCCTGCCCCTAATCAGCAACATCCACACAAATAAAAGCTTGAAATATTTTGATTTGCACATTATTTATCTATACAGTATGTAAATTGCACCTTTTAAGTTGAATTACAGAAATACATGAACTCTTTCCAGATATTCAAATTTTTGGGGTGGTACCTGTATATATGTGTCTTACTTACATGTTATTCCTTTAACTATTCTATTTAACACATGCATTTTTGTTCTTCCTCTTAGATTAATTTTACTATCAATCTTTATGTGTGGTTTTGCCGTGATGATGTTGTGAAGCACTTTGGTCAACAGAAGTTGTTTTAAATGTGCTATACAAATAAACTTTGAATTGAATTGAACCAACTGATGACAGAAACACTTTTACTGTATGTAAGAGGAGATAAATAAATAGTGTTTTGTTCCTTTTTTTGCCCCCAACTTACTGGCTCTCAAACAATGATTAAAAGTATTGGCTGAACAAGTGGAAGGCCAAGTCACACAACCACTTGACTTGCCTGTTCACTGTGGGCTGATACGCTCAATGCAGCTGTGCATCCCCTTTTGGAGCCCTTTTCTCCTTTAAGATCACGACTATTTTAAAGACTCAAAGGCAATAACTATCCCTGACGTTGTTCATGAGGCTCTAAAGAATAGATAGATTGCGTTACATCAGCCCTACAAGGGATTGTAGACGTGATGTCAGCTGGATTTGATTGTTAGGCGGTAGCAACCTGTTGTGTGTTGAGACTCCAAGGAACAAACAGTTGCACAGAGTAACTCCCCCAACCACAGTTTAGGCTCCCCCACACATCCATTCATGTGAGGACGTGTAGCCCTGACTGCTTCCACACAATGCTGTTTCTACTGCCAGTGGACACCGAGCTCTGAGGCTGGGCCAGAGACGAGCCATCGCTAGGCAACAGGCAGGAGGGAATCTGCAGCACAGCACAGACTCTGTTACTGCTGCTGCTCGAGCTGCGTGGCCTCATGACAGATAACGGTCTTGGAGGGGGGGTAAGAGGAAAAAACAAAGGGTCACATTCAGATTATTCCTCCACCACCTTCATGGTGCTTTAAATAAAGCAGAGAATGAATGCAGCATGTTTACAATATACCACAGCATTCAATTCCCACACGGGGAAAGTAAGAGTCAAATGGAGTTGGATGAAAATATCAGAGGTGTCACAACAGTTCTGATAAATTTCCACCAGGATTTGGTGTCTTCTCTGTTTTCTTGCTGTGTAAATGCAGTTTTTGTGCATCGCTTTGCTTGAAGGACTCACGTAACAACATTCTCTATCCTAAATTATGAAAACATCTAAAGCACTTTACCAAAGACAGACTCTTCTATTATAAATGCAGATCTAGTCACAGGTTTAAGATCCTAAAACAACTCAAAACTATCACCATCAGTTGGTGATTTTACTTGAATAAAGTACAGATTAATCTGGTTTGTGATGCGTCCTTTTATATCCGACTTCTTGTTTTAACTTATACAATATATAAATAAGGTGATTTGACTTGTGGGAACTGTTATTAAAGTATGATTAGTGTATTCTCTTGACAACAAATTTCCTGAAAAAAATGTGATCATCCTACTGGTCAGTGTCCTCATGTGCATCAGAGCACTCCTTCACAGTCCAGCAACTATTAAGAACAAGAAAACAAGGAAGTTTGTTTAGTCATGACACAAACATGAGCACTAGAGTTTCTTTTGTTGCCATCAACATTCAGTAAAGCTGAAATGAATTACCAAGAAATGCACCATTTGTTTCTACTCAAGCAGGGTTTCTCAGAGTGGTGGGAACAAATTATTAAACCTTTTTAGCACGTGAATACAGAATCAAATATGAATGTGGCTACAGTGATGTCACCACCTGGTTTGTTGGCTACAGTAATGATGTCTTAGTTTTGTCACAGTAGGTTTGTTATCCCAGGAATGATGTGAGGACACTGCACAGTGGTTTAGCGATAATGCCTTACCACTTCGTTCAAGTTCACTGAATCATAATGGTGACAGACATGAATTCCTACTTACTAATATTAATAATAAAGATAATAAACAAGGATTTGAGAGGAACAACTCTCTTTGGCAGCCAACACCAAGGTGGCCATGTGAGGAATCAGCTTCTGGCACACAGACGTCATTCAAGAACATGTTCTCTTCATAATGGTCTGTTAAGATCTAATTGGACGTTCCATCTTATGATGGAAGAGCTGTGTTTGAGGCATGACATTTTCAGTTTGTCCAGTCTTGTAGATTTAATATTAGTGATGCATGATATTTTTGAACGATGTACAAAATGCCGATATTTTACAACTTATTTGGCTGAGAACGGATACTGATATTAAAGCTGAAAATGATGTAATATTTAAGGTTCTCTTAGTGGTTTATAAATGTCTTAATGGTCTTGGGCCCTCTTATTTATCTGACCTGCTTTTAAACTATGAACCCTCGCGGACCCTGAGGTCCTCTGGTACCGGCCTTTTAATTGTTCCCCAGGTGAGAACTAAAACTCACGGCGAGGCCTCATTCCACCACTACGGTCCTCGTCTGTGGAACAGCCTGCCAGAGAACCTCAGGGCTGCAGAGACTGTTGATGTTTTTAAGAAGAGGCTCAAGACCTACCTTTTTAACTTAGCTTTTTGATTTTATTTCATTTTACTTATTTTACTCTATTATTTATTTATTTTTTATGTTATCTTTAAGTTATTTTAGATTTTATTGACTTGTTTAGCATATAATTTTATGAATACCTATTTATTTTTCTATGTTGCTCTTAACTGTTCTCTTGTTTTATCTGTTTTAACATTTTAACACCAGTGTTTCCTCATGGGGATCCTTCACTCTGGGAGCTTTGCCTACATGGTCTGGAGGGAGCTGGTGGGGGGCTGCCCTTGTCCTGGTGGCTGGGGCCCCGCACTGCAGCCCTATCACTGTGGTGTGGACCCCGGCCTGCCCTGATCTGGTTGGCTCCTGCAGGGGCACCCTCTAGGACCGTGTCTGGCTCCTGGAGTGAACGGATCCCCAAGATATCACTTCCTCACAGTAGGTCAAGCCAGATGTTTATTAGTCTTAGTGTGGGTGGGTGTGGGGTGTGTGTGTGTGTGTTTGTGTGTGTGTGTGCAAATGTTTATAGTTTTGTGTGCTGTGTTTTGTGCTTGGGTGTGTGAAGGGCTGTTTTTATTTTAAAAATGTGTTTGTTTTTATTTTCTTGAAAAGCACTTTGGGTTGCCTTTGGCAGGAAAAGCGCTTTATAAATAAAGTTTGATTTGATTTGATTTGATTTGATTCATTCCATGTGCAAAATTAGAAAAATACTTCTGCTGCAGACGTCATTATGACCTAATGTTGCTCCACTGCCCCACGGATGAGAAAAAACAAACCAAAAACAGCATTCTGCAGGTTCGTCACCAAACAACATCTATTGTGTATATATATATATATATATATATATATCTACATATAAATATATATATTGGTTAATTATATCGAGTCAACATCCTGCCGATATTGATATTCAGCTTTAAAGCCCTCATCAGCAGATATCTGTACTGGGCCAATGATATCATGCATCTCGATTTGATATAAAAATTTTAACAGAATTTGATCATAAGTGGACGTAGCAACTTTGTCATCAGCCACTGGTTTATAAAATGATGTGTTAGAGGCTTAAATTCTTCGTTTGATCTTGAAATTAGAAACAACATTGTTTAAACAGGAGGGAGGAGGTGGAGGGATAATTGATTGGAAAACATCTGTCAGGCAAAATATCTAGTTTACTTATCATAAGATAACCAACACATGGATCAGGATGAGAGCATTCATTTGATGCAACTATGATGAGAAAAATAAACTGTTTTTGAATGGCAGTCTATTATAACAAGACACTTAAAGACACACAACGGAACTTGTAACAGTTTTCTCAGTGATGCGCCCCCTATCGCGGCTAAACTAGCATCCATCTTGTATCGTACCTGAACTGTGATTCACTCCAGCCAGTAAAAGACAGTCTTATCTTGACTCTTGTTCTGTCCCTTCCTCTCCATCTTTTCCTCTCTTCCTCCGGTAATGTATCTTTGCGTTTCTTTACTGAATCCAACATGATGCGCGTTCAAAACACCTGCGGTTTTCATGTCTGGTTCATATCCGTTTGCTAGTAAGTGACGCAGTGCGCAACCAGTAGTCGGCTGCATCGTCACAGTCACGTCCCAGATGGGAAACTTGCATACGGCAGTTTCTGAGCCCCGGGTTGCCTCTGGGCAGTGAAGGCTCGAAAATGTGCATAATGAATGTTGGTGTGCCATCAAAACAAGTCAGAAATACATATTTTTAAGGTCTACAAGTTACGTTGTGTGTCTTTAAGAGTCAGTTTGCACATTTAGATTATGCTCATCTTCAATAAAGAATCTGTGCCTTGGACTCAGGGATGGCCTGATTAGATTGAGGTTAAATGTCCATAACCTAAAACATATGGCGCAAGTCTTAATGGCAGAATCTATATCCCATGACAAAATCTCATATCAAAGTCTGAGATAAAGAGATATTTACAGTAACGTCATAATTTTCAGAAAATCTTCTCTGACCATTTTTAAACACCTTAATCCAGGATCAGAGGGGTACAACGTGAAAACCACCATGATATGTACCATTCTGTGGTCCTAACACTAGACCAATCAGTCTGTTGCCTGCTCTGAGCAAAATTTTGGAAAGGATTGTTTTCATACAAATACAAAAATATTTTGTCGGCAATAACTTCAATACAGATTTCCAACATGCATACAGCGCGGGTCATTCAACCACTACTGCTATGGGCCAGATGACAACTGACTGGTTAACAGCATTAGATAATAAACTATTTGCAGCAGCTGTTCTATTAGATTTTAGCTCAGCTTTTGATGTTATTGATCATGATCTTCTGTTAAGAAAAATGCAATGTTTTGGGTTTAGTTCAACATCATTACACTGGCGTCAGAGTTATCTAAGAAACAGGAGGCAAGCAGTCTTTTTTCATGGCAGCCTTTCAGATGAAAAAACTGTTGTGGCATACTGCAGGGAAGCTGCCTAGGACCACTCCTGTTATATACACACAATATATATATATATATATATATATATATATATATATATATATATATATATATATATATATATATATATATATATATATATATAACGCCTTGCCATTAGTTTTACGAAAAGCAAAAATTGCAATGTATGCCGATGACTCGACTATCTATTCATCACAAAGTACAGTGGAAGAACTTGAAATTGTTTTGATACAAAAATTTCAATCTGTACTGGAGTGGGTCACAAATAAGTTGGTTCTAAATGTTGGCAAGTCAAAACGTTTTCTTTTTGGAACCAGACATATGCTGCTGAATGAACCCAAATTGAATTTTGTTGTGAAGGATATACGTATTGAGCAAGTACAAGAGACTCAACTACTTGGTGTCGATTTGGACAGCAAACTTTCATGGCATAAACTGACATGTTTAAACAGTAATGCACAGCATGGGCAAATGTGGTGAGTAGATGCTCCCATAGGTTATCTTTTGATATGACTGCAGATGTTATAAAATTGGTTGTACTGTCACCGTTGGAATACTGCTCCGAGATTTGGTCTTGTGCTGCTGCAACACATATTAAGACCCTACAAATGGTCCAAAACAGAGCAGCTTGATGTGCGCTTCGATGCTCATTCAGAACCAGTGTAGATTGGATGCATAATGTATTGTCATGGCTGAATGTAAAAGAGAGATTTCCAGCTTCATTGCTTAATTTGACCAGAAACATTGTCTTTACCAAATATCCTACTATGCTTCATAAAGAGCTATGTTTTGGCTCAGACGAACACAGTTCTGAAACGAGACATGCCATGGAGGGTAAGTTTAAACTGACCTAAGTGAAAACAGATTATGAAAAGAGTACGGCAATTTAAAGAGCAATGTACAGCTGGAACATTCTGCCAATTGATAACATTAAGGGGAGATACTACAGGCAAAAACCCAGTTTTTTCATCACCTGGTCAATTTTGAGATTTTTGTTTTTTTCCCCTCTTTAACATGCTTTCTTTCAGACTAATGTAAAAAAAAAAAAAAAAAAAAACACAAAAAAAAATGTCCAAAATAAACATTTTAGGGGTTTATTTCATGATACTTTGTCTGATGCACCCAAATCCCCTCTAAATACATTAAGTTGCCGTTTTCTCAAAATGAGTTTTTTCTCTTACTCTGGGTACAAAATCTCCACTTTAGGAGCACTTACAGAAACCAAACTTTCAAGTTTTGCTCCTGACTGTATTCTGTATTCTAGATTTTTGGATATCTCATTTATAGCCTGATTTATAGAACATTTCATCCCAAAAATATGCCAAAAATGATTTTTTTCTGGTGGTTAACAGTATATTCTAAATCGTGAAATGATAAATGGAGATATCCAAAATCTCCTCGGTAAAAACTTTAATATGCGAACACAGTTCAAAAGGAACTTAGAACCTGATTTAATGCTGTGTTTAGATTTTTTTCCTAGAAATATAAGCAAATTAGCGCATTTTTGGCTACATAACACCTCATTTGCACATTTAAACATAAAATTGCAAGAAAGCTTGCAATGCAAAAATTTATAAACCAGGAAAGTTTCATGGTGATACCACGAAGTTAATTTTCTTGTTACCCCATTTGCCTGGAGTGTCTCGCCTTAAAGCAACCAGTAAATGTCAACTTAAATTCCTCCTGAAAATGCATCTTTCATCATGACTAATCATGAAGAGCCAGGTGCTCTCTCTCTTTTACTGGAATGATAATGATATCAAGGTCCCATGTAAAAGTAGATATATATTCTCTTTTTCTTTTTTTGAAGTACTGTTTAGATTTGTGGTGTCATGCAAGACTGATGTAAAAAGGTGAAGGGAAAACTGGGCATGTGGCATGGACTCCAGGAAGAATAGCTGCACTTGTTACAGCTAATGGAGATCAAAATAAATACAAATATGGAATTAAAGTGATCATGTTAGCTGTGGTGACTCCTAATTTTATACCTGCAGATTCTAAAATGAGACTTTCCTGCAGCATCCCAGTATAAACTCCCATCCTCTGACACGATTTTGTGTTTTTCCAACTTAACTTTACAATCCAAATGTAAGTTTTATTTAATTCATCCAAAGTCCTCAGTGGGATATGAATGAGTCTGGACAGGCTTGGATGTAAACCACAACCTGACAGATTGGCAGAGGCAAACAACCACGAGGCCGCTAACTGCAGATTTTCTGTCTTGGTGACAGGTGTCATGTCATGGTTAAGATGGTGTCATGTCAGTCTTCCTTCTCTTCAAATACCACACGGCTGCAAAAAGCAAACATACAGTCTGTTGACTGGAGTGTAACAGCATGAGGGTTTGTTAAAAGGAAGCTGAGATAAATTTGGCGGAGGAAACCTGCACCATGTTTGATGCTAAAATTATTCCTCTGCGGATGTATTAAACCAAATACTTTGCTTTATTGAACATATAAGATGCCTTCACAGAGGTAACAAAAACAGACAACTGATATGCTTGAAATGAAAAAAGAAAAACCCACATTTTATTGCACTTAAGTTATAAGAAAATAAAATTCTAAGTGAATCAAACAAATACACAATCCCTTTCAGGTTTTTTTTTTCTTTTTTTTTTGTCCGTTTTTCTTTTTTTTTTGCCAGGCAGTATACATGAACTGAACAAAAGAAAACACCTGCAACAAATCTGATTACTCAAACCAGATCATAAATTAAAACAGACGAAGAAAACAACGAGAGGAGATAGAGCAAGATTGTTTTCTTTTCTCTTTTTTTTAATATACAGTGTTATACCACTTTCACAGTTCAGCTTGAGTTGTGACTCTTGGAGATTGAGACGATTTTTGTTTGGCTACAATGTTTCTGTTCACGTTTGTTGCCTCTTTAAAATTTTCCCACTCAGGAGGCTGCAGTTGCCCCCGGTGACTAACAGCAACACATGTAACACTAAGACTCTGCAGCTGGACCTGTCAGGTGATGATGGTCTCCTCTGTTGCTTTAGACATCTTTGAATGGAACAACAATCACACACAGATACGAACAGTTCTTTCATTCACGTGTTAAAATTGATACATCTGCTAGTTTGATTTTTTCTTTTTTTTTTGTTTTCGTTTTTTTTTCGCCAGTCCACACAGCATTTGTACATTTCCCCAAAGAACAGGCTGAAAAAGCTTTGTCTCAAGGAATGTGTTTACAAGTTGCCCATTAACACGCTAACACACGCACTCATGCACTCACACACGCACGCCAACAGTGTACATCCCCTCGTTTCCTCTCTGCAGGCGATCCCATCAGTATCTGTCGGACGCGCTTCCGCCTCTCAGCCTCGTAGAGGCACGTTTGGCTCAAGTTTCAGTGGCAAAAAATAAACAAAAACAAAAACAAAAAAAAAGGATATTATCTTGTCATGTTTTGTTACTTTAAGTCCAAACAGAGTTCAATTTGGAATTTCGCCTGGGACTAAAACGTCACAGCAAATATAAGTTCCATCTCTCTCTCTTTTTTTTTTTCCATTCATCTAGCAGCATGAATACGGTTTGGCCACTCGGGGAAAAACAATGGAGGGGAAGGGGATGAGGGTATTAATCCACAGCGCTTAGAGCAAAGAACCTTCCTCTCATCACAGCACTGGTATTGAGGAAACCACCTGAGCTGGACAGCACTGATGCTCATGTGGAAACAGAACTCCAAACCCAGGTGTAGAAAAGTGGAAGGAGTAACTAATAACTCATGTAAAAACAGCAAAATGAAACAAAACAAAACAAAAAAAAAACCCATTGTGACAAAGACAGCATACCTAAACAGGGTGGGTTTCTAATACTGGAAAAGAAGAAAAACAAAATAAACAAAACCCCTTTCATATGATAAATCACAAAGGTATTGAAATTCACAGTTGCGTTTGTGTGCGATGCTGTGGAGAAATCAAACCGAGTCGAGAACAATAAGAACGGAAATGGAGTGAAAAGAAATGAGCCTGATTACAGGCTGAACCCTCCAAACACTTCCTTTCTCTCCACTACATCAAGCAGCTCTTCAGGAGTAACTGTGTGTGAAAATTCACCTCTAACATCCACCACCTTCCCCCGTCTTTACCCACGGTCAATGTTTTTCCACTTTTGAGTTGGCTGCTTAAGTGTTTATGTGTGTGTGTCTGTGGGCGCACGCTGATGGGAGGGTGTGTGTGTGTGTGTGTGTGTGAAGGAGGGGGGAGGGGTGGGGGACTTTTAAAAAATAATATATCTCTGTACATCTCATAATCTGTCAGGCTTGAGCGAAAACAAGTCTCTGTGCAAAGCTGACCCTGGACCGAAAAAGGTGGAGAGTCACTTGAGCAGAGTTCAGTCGTTCCAGTCTTTCCTCCTCTTCGTTCCCCCAACCGATCAAGGGGCAGACTGGTTGTGCCCCCACCCAGCCCTGTTTCCATCCTGACCACCCGTGGCGCCACCTGACTCAGGTGGGAAGGGGCTGAACACATGAGGATCTGTGTCTTTGTCAGTAACATCTGCCGAACGGGGACGTGGGTGATACGAGTAGAGGACAGCAAAGCTCGCTGTTTGTTGTTGTGGCTGTTGATTTTGCGAGTTTGGGTGAAGAGTTCTGGGTGTTGGCCGTCTGGTTTCCAGGCCCCTCATCTCCCGTTCCCTCTCTTTTCCTTCCTCTCGGCAGTACGCTCGCTTCGTCCTTCCCAAACGTGTCCCGTTTCTCACTTCATGTCCACGTCAAAGTCCAGCACCAGCAGCTTGGTTTCCTCTGTGCCGTTGCGGCTGCCCACTGCACACACCAGTTTGGTATTGGAGGCCCGGATGCGCCACACCACACCACCACTGCCGCCGCTCTCCAGAGTCACCAGGTTGCGGATGAACTCGCCCGTCTTCAGGTCCCACAATTTAACAGTGCCATCGTCCGAGCTGGTGATGACAAAGTTCTTGTTGAACTGGAGGCACGTCACGGCACTCTGGTGCTTGTGGGGACCTGAAAAAAAGAACAATGATTACAGGGATGAGCATGAGGGGCAAGGGACAGTTTATAATCCTGTTTGAGACATTTTTCATACCTATCCCATAGTTCCAGTTGATATTAGAGGTCGAGTAGTGCTGAGTAATACAGACTCATCCAATATGAGCATCAAGACTTTGAAAGCTTTTGTGATAAAAGTTTTCACTTCTATCGCAAATAAGAAACTTACAAACTTAAAAAGTTAACCGAGAAGTTAACAGCAGTGATGGACATAAAACTGTTTCTTTCTTGGTTTTATAGCAGGTGAACATAGCAGACCTTTGCTGACATCATGAAATGGTTTCATGAGGTCACGTTGCCTTTTTTGAATGAATGAATGACTGGTTCTTTTTTCTTTCTTTTTTTTCTTTTTGGACCACTTATCTGAGTCTCCACTGCAGTCTTATTTCACATCACTCTAGAGGCCCAATTAGTCAGGATCAGTTAGCAAAATCATCTCTTATCAACAGTTTTATGGGGAGAAATGTGTCCTCGACCTTCACAGCACTCACCGCTATTTGGTTAAAAAACAACCACTTGTAATGCAGAGAGTAATGAAGTGGAACAGAGAGAATTAGGGAACTGAAATGAAAGTAGTGTTGCTAGAAGAGCCCAGATACAGAAAAAATAACAGTAAAAAAACAAACAAAAAAAAAAAACCCAGTAAAACCCCTTATTTCTCTAGCTGTTGTGACATTGTGAGTTTTCAGACTCCAGGAGGCTTTTGGGCGAGCTTAAATGGCTACACCTGTTGGGTTTGTCTGAGGTCGGACGGGGCCATTTCTGCCATCATTTATCTGACCTTGTTGGCTGTTAATAAGCACTTAAATTGAGATTTCTGTAAAACTTGAATAAAACATCCAAATCAAATAATCCCACACAAAACACAAGCGCAGAACCAGTTCTGGTGAGTGAACTGCTTTTTGATTACGTAGGTGGAAAAAAAAATAAAAGAATAAAAAGAGACCATTAATGTCCTTCGGGTGTCACATCTTGAGAGAAAAATGTGTTCAAATCTAACGGTGAAGAAGATTTCACGTTTTCATGTCTGACTCGGGTTAGTTGAAAGGCTGAGTTATTTACCCGTGTATACAACAGTGATCTGCACCAACCCCCAACATGCCTGCCTCTCTCCCCCTCAGCTCTCTGTTACCACAACAAAGAAGGCTGCTCCATCATTACCTATACTCTCTTCAGATGACAGCGATGGCCTTGTTGTTGGACCATTGTCTTATCAAAACACACTAATGAATGGAAGAAATGTCAGCTGACCTAATTACACGACCCACAAAGTTCCACGACCCCCAGTCCTTTACTCTCTCGTCAATGAGACAGACGCTTGTCCTCCTCCCCCCGTCATGGCCCTCCCTCTCTCTCTTCAGGCTCTCACTGGGGCATCCTTTTGTTCGGCTGCTGTGTGTGTTGGTGTTTGAAGAACCAGCATGCAGGGATGTAGTTTGCTAATGAGCACATTTAGGGGTGGGGTACTCGTGGCTGCCTCTCCTATTCAGCAAAGGATTTCCAACTTCCCGTGAAACACTAAGCAGCGCTAATGGAGTTAGAATTATTTAGACAAACGCAAAGGAAATGAGACTGTAATCAGGACCAGCAAGCTGGCAAAATACTGTCTCCTAACGATCTCTCGCACACATACACACCGACAGGTCATTTAGCATGGCTTTTAACTGGCCTGTCACGAGCAAACGATGTGACATCTTCTGTACTTTGTTGTTGGCATTACAATACAAATTTATAGTTCAACCGTCATGCATCTGCAGCACAATTCAGTCCACGTCCAACTGAGTCTGCAGCCTGGGGGATAAATCCACAACTTTGTATACAGCTGCACTCGCTCTACTATTACTGCCATTATTATAAATGCTTTTCAAGAAGCACATTTCTTTCTATTGATAAAACAGCAACTGGATGCATTCAAGTCGAGGCAGAAATTGTAAACCCAACATGAAGTCACTGTTATGGGCAGGCATCTGGCTGGGTCTTAATTTGGCATATGAGCTGCTTTCCAGAGGAACTAACATGATCGTATCATTAACTAAAGGACAACGATTTTAAAACCATCCAACTCAACTCCTCTGCTACAACCTTTCCTGTACGTCTGCTGCAAAAACTCTAGACAAGAAGGGAGATGGGAGGGGGTGAACCAGATGACACTGATGATGCAAGTCTGAGAAAACCAATAAGAATCCGCAAACCAGTTCAACAAGATGAACCTTGGAGAAAAAGTGAGCTGCTTTTATCTTTCTGTTTTGCACTGAGCGTGTTAGGTTTATATGAAATGATGGAGAAATATGGCATGCTGTTTCAAGTAAACTAACTGATAAGAACCATGGTAATGTACTTCAACTGATTTTCTGCCCACATGTGAACTACACGATCGGATTATGCATAATTCATACTTTATATGTCAATAATTTCTGTGCAATTTCTATATATATATATATATATATATATATATATATATTTCACTTAAGCTACTAAAAAAAAATACCGCTCCCATTACAAGTGAATACAACAAAATCGTACCTTCAATGATGCTCCAACATCAATGTAAAAAAATAAAGTTCCTGGTGCAAATGCCAAACAAGGTTTTTCTCGTATTTCATTTGTTGGACACACCCAACATTCAGTTACAATGCAATCATCATTATATTCAAACCAGTGTCCTCACCTTGCAGTGTTTGCAGGCACTGGCCCGTCTTGATGTCCCAGATCTTGACAGTGGAGTCTGCGTTGCCTGAGACCAGAATGTTGTCTTTGAGCTCCATGCCGCTGGTGAGGGACTGATGCCCCGTTAGCGTGTGGATGCAGTTGCCCGTCTCCACGTCCCACACCCTGATAGAGGTGTCCAGCGAGCCGCTCACCACATGGATCCCATCAAACTACAGAGGGAAAACATCAACTTTAACAGGCTGAAATTTAAGATGTCTGTTTTAGAAAACTGCAGCCATCTCCCAAACTTGCAGCTGATTGTAAAACATCTTACTGACGCAGCAGTTCCACTAACAAACTTCAGATTAAACTCGGTGAAATTGATTAATTTTATTGATCTGTGGAAGCTCATCTTTTCGTCCCCATGTCCAGTAAGAGAACACCAAAGCTTTAAAGTCCAACACAGAGGAGTTGTACAAAAAAAAGGATCAGTGCAGTAAACAGACTCATCTCAGCTGAAGTGCTCTGTCATCAAACGGTGTGGAAGAGGACATTTTAGAGGACAAACAGAAATGGTCTTTTTTTAATTTATTGACCAAATTAATGACAACCAAATACACTTTTGGATCAAGTCAAAACATAATCTGCAGCCAAAGAGGAGTGAGAACAACTCAACTCAACTTAATTTATATAGCCCACTACAGTAAGTGCTGTACAGTACACATCAAGTAAATAGTAACACATTCGCTGTTTTTAAAACAGTTTAAAAACAACAAAACAATTTAAAAGAAGAAGAACATAGGAACAACAACATATTTAAGGAATCTTAATCATATGGAGTGAACCTGTTAATACTGTTTTGGGCGTGAGCCACACTAGCAAACTGCATGAGCACAGGGATGTATATAACATTGTGCATATCAGTGAAGCCCATTCTCCTGCAGTTAAGGTCAGAAGATTGAGGTCCTGAGGCCAGTTCAGCACCTGGTCCACAGTTGAAACTTTAAGTATTTCATATACTGTCCGAAGTAACATGCTGAACGCACTAGTGAATAAAAGGCTGCTCACCTGTAATGAGTACACTCTGTTGGTGTGGCCCTGCAGCGTGTGGAGGCAGGTCTCCGTTTCCGGGTCCCACACTTTGACCATGAAGTCATAGGCACCACTGACCACCCGTCGCCCATCGTACTGGACGCAGCGCACCGCCGCCACATGGCCCATGAGGACATGTAAACACTGACCTGTCTCAATGTCCCAAACACGAAGTGTAGCATCACGAGAGCCACTGACCACCCTGAGAGTAAACACAAAAAGGAGTCAGGCATTTGCTGTAAAAGCCACAGCCGGGACGGGGCGAGTGGGTTCAGGACACACAGCTGAATCCACCCTGAATTCATCATGTGCTCATGTGGAGCTGCGTTTTCTGCACAGGTGAAATATTTCAAAGTAGTCGTTCTGCAAGATTAAACTCAAAAGTCTAAACATGTCTGCAGTCACACTGCAGCAGCTGCACTGACAGAATAATGAGGTGGTTATGAACATTTCTTTCTTCTATAGCACCACATTCATGTTCCCACACGAATGTACAGAAAATCCTATTTAAGTCAAACAGCTGCCTCAAGACAAGTCTACATGCATACATCACACAAGATGGAAAGATGTGTCATAGGTTACAAGAAAAGGAAATTCCATTTCAGAGTCGCTGATACTCAGGTTCTACATTTTTCCAGTTGTTATGGATGGAGGACAAACAGCACTAAATTTAGTGACTAACAGATTTTCTTTAGTCTCAATGGATTCTAGACACTACAGAGAAAACAATCTTGTATTGTTTAAAAACAGAAAAATTTCTGTAGCTACATGCAGCTCACACTCTTCATTTAGTAAATGCCTTGCAGCACTACATGGATGGAAATCACCAACATGTTATTCACCGTCTGCAGCTCACAGCCTTTCCGCTGAGTGAGTAATCAAATGCTACACAAAAACCTTGGTGGCCCCCAAGGCGAGAAGAGCACTTTGAATCTCCAGTGTGTGATACCGAGTGAATAAGTGAGCAGTAGTTCACTTAAAATGGCTCACAGGGTCTATTTAATCACTATGAAATCACATGCTCACTTTCATGGATGCAGCCTTCTTATAGTCCTGCAGCTGCTCTCTTTGCCTGATTAAGTCATCGGTTATCAATCGTGAGGAATACAAAGGGAACAGTTCACTTTTTAACCCATCTTTTCTGAGGTTTTTGGGGGTGTGGTGGGTGGGATGGATTGATTGCAAACAAAGTGGTTCATTTTAAAGATTTGCAGGTATAATCTTTATTAAAATCCTTCCTGGTTGTTTTTACATACACTTTGTGTAGCTAAGTGGCTGCTAGCTGTAGCTTTATGTTTAGGAACATTATTTATAATAACATGCAAGCATAAGACAGGCTTTTTTTTAAATTAAATAATCTACTTAAGGGAGCAACTAATTATTGTTTTTTATATTAATTTGTCTGACCATTTCATTATTCCTTTGAGTTATAATAAATAACTGCTTTCTTAGCTTTAGCTTTGGAAACGTAGGCAAAGGACTTTGTGTCCTGGACTACAAGGACCTTGTGCTGTTTAATTATTACAGACACAAATTTTTACTATGTATGCTGGTCATTTTCTTGTTTTCCTCGTGTACTAAATGTTAATAGTGTCATCTAAGCCTATTTGAGCTGGGCATGCAAGTGTATGACACAAACAAAATTCATATTCACACTCATTTTCATTTAACTTTCCTCTCTGGGGTTGTCATAGGAGTCCTCAAAAGCTGCTAGAAAGGTGTTCATTTCTAAGTTGCACAAAGGCTTCAGATAGCTCAGTAATATTGCAGCATACCTTTTCTCGTGTAGGTGCATGCAGCGCACTGTTGAGGTATGCCCATAGAGGGTGTGGATACATTCTCCCGTCTCTGCGTTCCAGACCTTGAGTGTGCGATCAGTGGAGCCGCTGATGATGATGTTGTCTCGCATCTGGGATGACCAGACACCCCCTGTGTGGCCCACCAACGTCCGCAGACACTGTAACAGCAAAGAACAAGAGTCATGACTCGTGTGTTCGTCTCTGCAACTCTGAACAATAAAACCTGGCTTCAAAGACGTTTGTGGTGATTACATTCATACATATCAAACTTCAATCTAAGAACACAAAATCTCATTTGGGATTTTATTCCAGTTTGACCTCGTGTAGCCTTCAGGCAGGAAAAAGTCAAATTAAATTTATTCAACCTTTTATTGGAAGACAAAGCTCATGCATGCTGCTGTTGTTCCAGGGCAAAATATCTCCCTGAGCCCACAATGAGCTTTTGTAATTACTTTTACTTATCTTAAGGAAAAGCAGCAGATTCATTCTTGTTGCAGAAAGGGTTGACAACCATCCTCAATAAAATGCGTCCATTCATCCTCATTAGGGATGGTTGATTAGCTATTGATTGCAGCAGTTATGGAAATCGTTCTGATCAACTGAATTTGCGTTCCCACAGTTTGGGCCAATTTAATTATCTCAAAAAGCATTAAATTGAAATTCTTCAGGGAGAGGAGCGAACGGTGGCCTTGGCTCTGATTCTGTGAGGCTCAGAGAGAAGCCCGTCTCTGAAGTGAACAACATGTGACCCCGAACTGCAGCTGATAAGCCACTGAGGAGGAGGAAAGGTTTACTTCAGCCAGGAAAAGGGGAAGATGAAGCTGCAGACTCCCGACATCCAAAGTTTTTTTTGTTTTTTTTTTATGAACAGCAAAGTTTTAAAACCTCTTAGATATTTTTATGACTTGTTCCATCCGTAACAAAACAAGTTAGATCAGTGAACAGGAAAGTAATGCAGAGTGAACTGTAATGGCACTAAGAAAACAAAAAAATGCAAAAGTTTCACTTGAAACAAAGATTTAGAAAAGAGCTCCAGGAACAGGAATAAGTGTGATTAGAGCCCACTCAAACGCTGCGTGGGAAGAGACAATATCTGAAATGAAGGGCTTAAGCATCTTTATCTGTCTGCTCAAGAAACATAGAATAAGCTGGTCTCTGAGAATGAAGGAAGATTAGCAGTCCTTTACTCAACCTGTGAAAGCCTCTCTGAACACACGAGGCTTTTCCTACAATGCTTTACATTTCAAACTAAATCCTCTCTTTGTTTCAGCAAAAATATGTGGAAGCGCGGACAGTTTAGCACCCAGAGAGACGGACATTGTATGAAGCAGATTTCCCTTTGTATCAAAGGCATGCCTCTGCTGACATTAATGGGAATGTCTGAAAATAAGGATCAATGGGACTAAATATGCACCAAGCCCATGCTTTGCAAAGGTTAAATTAAACAACCTCAGGTAAAACCACCGGCTAATTATACACTAACACCCCATAATTAAAAGATAAATGTGGCTGCAGTCTCATATCAAAAGGAAACGCGGGAAGAAGAGGTTACAAATGTCACATGATATTCTATGAAAAATATCCTCTCCGTTTAAATCACAGCCGGTCTAATGAAAGATGCCTCAGTCGTGACATGTTTATGTCTTCTTACTTTGTCTCCGGGATAATAAAATATTTGAAAATGTAAACTAAACTTTGCTGAAAGATGAAGGCTGCAGGAAAAGCTGCTGTTACCCATTTTACTTTCAGTCATGACACCAAAGCCAGCTGAGGCCCCATATCAGTGGTAATAGTGGTAGAGGATGGCAGATAATTGGAGCTTTGGCAATTAAGTGTACACTTAGGGTCTCTTGTGCTGCTGATGTGATGACATTTAATCACTTATTCTTTAACTCCTTGCACTGACAGGCTGATATACATCTACCACGTACTGTAAATATGGGTGATCACCCTATACTTTCCTCTACAGAGACAGGCATGATCACAGAATGAGTCATATCACAGCAGCATGGAAACAAGATTCTTGATTCAAGGGGATTTTCATGAACCCAAGCAGAAATGATAATTCCTTTCATAAAACGCAACACCATTCATTTCCTGATCTTTTAACAAAATGTCCACGCCTCCAGATGCAACTCCTGATCTTCAAGGAGAGAAGGTAAAGTGTGTGTTGATGCGGCTTCAGCATCTGGCAGAGAGCATCTCTCCCTGGATACGACGGCGGACCACAGATCTGCCATCTTAAATCTACGTGACAGCTGAGGCTGCCGCTGACAGGCACCACCAAGGACACGCGCTGCTCTGTTTAACACCAGACAGCCACCTTTGAGGCGGCGAGATTTGTGCGGCTGTTGGTGTGCCTGGATGGAAAATTGACAAGTCTGGCTGAAGCTGGAGACGTGTAAAGACAAAAAGGTCCATTCAGTAAAGACAACTTCCCTGAGCAAACAGCTTCTTCAGGAAGAAAACAAACTTTAGAAAACCCTCCACAACATAAATCTGAAGCATATATGCAAGTTACATCTGACACCCAATTACACACATTCAATTCTCATTTCAAACTCTGTTGTTTGCTCATAGCATTGTGTTAACCACAAACAAACTAGCATTGTCTTACCTGAATAATTAAGTCAGTGGCCTAGTTTTTGCAGAGGTGTGATGCATTTACATAAATGTGCTCATTTAATAATTCCCTGATTGCCTCACAGCATGGGCCCAATTCGCTGTGTTTTATGTAACAAGACGAAACAAGGACAGGACAAAAGTAGCTGCATAGATTAAACACACACAAGATTTGGTTGCACTGATGAAAATTTGCTGAACACTTAAAAATTTAGGCCAAGCTCATGTTTGTATTATGCAACACTGCTAAAAAAAAAAAAAAAAAAGCTCAGTAAGTTTGAAAAATAAATTAAAATTTGAGGGGAAAACATTCATTAAACAATTGATAGAAACATCAGTTATGAGCCTGTCTGCATTATATCTGATACAGTATTTAGAGTTGGGTTGGGGACACTGTGTGCTCACACTAACATGAAAACACTGAATCATGTAACAGTATTCGATTCACCCCATCACAGGGGGAATCTCTCGGCTCTAAAATTGTTCAACAAGGCGTCTGATGAAAAGAAGATGAGCAGACGCGTTCACACCGCCCTACCTCTGGCTGTATTTGTCTATGATGTGACCAATTTCTTTTCCCATTCTGTCAATTTAAAAATCCTCAAACTACGGTGCAAGCTACTGGAGCTGAAAGGGAAAGGAAGACACGCTTTCAGTCTAATGGACTTAAACTTCAAAAGGAGAGAGAATAAAGGAAAAGAATCTTCATCCCTGATGATCATCTCTTCTGTTATTGATCCACTTCTAGGAAGGCCCTAAGCTCCTGCATATAATGCACAGCTAGGTAGAGGAAGACTCCAGCTTTTGTTGAAGTTTGAGGGTTTGTCAGAGTTAAAAGGTGCACCAAAGTTAATCCTGGCAACTAACATTATTGAGAAGAACAGGAAAAAGAGGGGCATGTGCACAAGAAGCCATGAGAAGCATCACAGACTGGTTTTAACACAGCCTCTATCTCACAAGAACTGACAGAGAAAAACCAGAAACAGAGTCCTAAAGAAATCTGCAAAAACTCAAAAGAACATTGACAGCAGAGAGGAAATATAAATGCAAGTTCTGGTAATTGTATTTTTACTTTAGTTTCACTGGCATCAACTGACATTTCACTGAAATGGTTGACTTGGTTTAATTGCCTGTTCCTCTCCAGTGAGGGATTCTCTCTGGTGTTGTGAGCTAAGGAAGCAAAGAGATGCAATGCACAGAGGGGATGTGTGCTCAGAATCCAGCATCCAGATAAAAGGATTCAAGCTCATCACTTCCTCACGCCTAACGCTAACAAACTTTTCCCGGGCAGATAAGTATCGTAGAAACCACATGCAGTACACGTTGTGTGTGTGACATCAGTCTGATGCAGGTAGTTTCAGGCGAAAGCAGCAGAGCCTGCCGGAGGTGTGACTCACTGCAGACGTCTGCCACCAATGTGGAGCCTCTGAGGCTGTAACTCACCAACCTGTCAACAAGATATTAGTCTTTGGGTGAAGGAGAGCCAAACTGAGCTCCGTGCCTATTGGATGACCTTGGTGAAATCTGTTCAGTTCAGCAAATGCTGTGAGTGATATGCGTGTAATCACAGGCTGGTTGAGAGCCAATTCAACTTTGTGTTCAAGGCAGCCTTTGCATGGGTTGAAAGCAAAATTTCTGCTCTATTATGTCCAACAGAAAAAAAGAAACCTCCTGCAGAGTGCTGATGCAGAATATGAATTTCTTTAAGGGCTTTTCTTTTTAATATTTTTATTCAGTAATAGCAAGCTCAAATCCAACCTCTAATTTAGGAACAATGAAAAGAGAAATATGTAATATGGATGTAGGGAGAATTTCTTTACTAAAAAGCTGCTCTGAAAACACTGAGGCAGGAAAGTGCTGCGATATACAACATGCACAACTACCACCGCCTTTATTTGTAATATACAGCGCAAAGCTATAGAAAACAAGGCCTGTGTGGCTGCATCAGCTCCAGCTATGAATACTAACTGTGTGTGTGGACATGTGAAGTGTAACAACTCTGCATAATAGATAAACGCAAGACAACAGGACAGACTGTGGATTTTGATGAAGAAAATGTTTTTTATTACTAACGAACGCAAACAGCAGGGTGTTAAAGGCAGAGGCTGTTTATGCTTTGTGCATTCTTAAACATACAACATGAGTAAAGGCGGGAAGCTTTCATAGGTTTTGAACCCCTTACCTTTCCTGTGATAGCTGACCAGACTTTCAGCGTGTTGTCGTCAGACCCACTGACAATGCGGTTGCCACAGAACTGGAGGCAGGTGATCACATGATCATCATGTCCTTTCAGCACCTGGAGATGGGACAGAAGAGGCGAGATGCAACGAGAGGGACATGAAGATGGGTGAGTGCGGGATGACAAAGCAAATAACAAGACCTGGTACAACAGTGGCATGTCTCTGGGGCTTTCTACATCAAAGTGAAAATGAGATAAGAGGAAAATGTCAGAAAGTGCTGCAGGTGTCCAAAGTTTTTTCAGAAGCGCTGTATTTATGTGCAGTCTGTGCTACTGGGCCACAGGACTTGCCAGCTCAGCAAATGACAAAACTCACTGCATATGCAGAGTGGTACAAAGAGCACAGGACTCTCATTTATGCCAGTAGTGGCCCAAAATGACCTATGGCTGTTTCAAAAACTCACAAATCCTTCATGGACCATTAGGGATTTGCTTTAGCATGCAGGTCATGCTTTATGGGAAACTTCTACCAGACGAAAACCTGCAGAGACTTTAGACTGAAGATGATTCTGTGCCCTCCCACACGGGTGTTGCAAACCTAACATCATTATCTCTCTATCAACTCTACACTTCAGACCTCTATTGAACCATCCCTCTGTGATTTAAAGCTATTTGATATCATATCTTTAAGATCAGCTAACCTGTGGGGAGTTTAAGTTGGAAGAAAAAGCTACCTTGGGTGATTTGAGATCTCCTCTCCTCCAGTTAGTGTCTATTCTGTGCTGCCTGATGTAGGCACTCTTCCAGGGGCTGTGAGTGAAACCAGGCTTGACAATTTTCCTTTTCTTCAGGAGTAGAGGCTCATCAATACCTGTTAGGAAGGAGAAAGTAGTTGATTGGACTAATAGGCTTCTGGCTTACCAACTAGGGTTAAAAAACAACCCCCCCACCAAAAAAACCAAAAAAAACATGTGTAACTTTAAGCTGAGCACAGACAGCAGCTACAGAGCGGTCCCACGGGGCGACAGCATGGTGTTGCTCTGCCTGAATCTGCTGCAAAGCCTGAAGACTCACCTTCTTCTCTGCATTTCTCCCTCCACAGCAGGTTGTCTTCTGCTAGGATGCGCCAGTAGCGACACGTTTGTGCCGCTTGGAGGAGGTCCTTCGGTTCCAGGAATGACAGCACATACAAAGCCAGCTGGTGACAGACAAGAAATATGCAGGAGGTGTAAAGACACAAATGATGGAGGATATAAATAAAACTAAGTTTTCTGGAGCTGATGCATTTCACAGAACAAACACCTGACAGCAAAAAACAGCAAGAAATATCTATTGAACAAAATATATGTCCAATATAACAGAATCTACATGTAACAAAGTTAAGTGCAGACATCACAACTGTAACCGCCCAGTTCCTCGACCCACAGACAGGGAACAACATAGTCTTCTAAGAGCAGGCGACAATCCCAGGATTAGTTTGTGAAGGTAAATCTAGAGAACAAATTACTGCTTGTTCTATTTTTTTTTCCACCTCTACTAAAATCAAATAGGTGCGTGTTTGTTCAATCCTTGCTAGACCCAATGTCTGCCTTGGCTGTAAACGTGGAGGATCCACTGTTTGATCAAGTGACTGCTCTGCATCATGAAGTGTAAGCTGCTTTGTAAATATTGTTCCGTAATTAATCTATAGTTATCTGAAGGGTTATTCATGTATGCTTTCAGCCTGGGACTCATCCTCAGTTTGACTAGTGAATTGTTAAGGTGGAACAGTAGCAGGTTAATGAAACTGCCTTTGGGTTTTTGTCTATATGAGGCCCAACAGGTATGTGAGGGGTTGAAGAAGACCCTGACCCCCACCCAACAATCACTGCATTTCATGTATGACTGTTAAAACACCATCCATTTTAGCAAAACTACACAGTGCATTAAAATCACTACACCTTCATAAAAAATAAGCAAAGCATGTCCTTTCTTTTTCTTTAGCAGTCTTTACATGACAGTTAAAACTCTTTCAATCCATATTTTAGACTTTGCAAGCTGTCTTTTACACTGTTGAAGCTGCATACTTTTTGTAGACTTCAAGTAACGGCCAAAAGAAATGCCATCAAAAGTCCTTAGAAGGCATAGTGCAATCACCTAAAAGCCTGTCTGAGCCAGCAGTTCAGTACCTACTTAAGATATTTAACAACTTTATAGTGATTGCTTTTAAAATTCAGCAGAAACTGTTTGCAGCTTGAGTTATAACTCTACCTTTTCTGTGACTACAGGACTGTCCTCCTAAAAATGACCCTGAATGCGCCCCATAGATTTCCAGCAAGGCAAAAAAGAAAACAAAAGGGCATCATAGTGTCAACACACCTAAGGATGCTTGTATATTTACTTGTGGATCAAGTGATTCTGACACCTTGAAATCTTGCATCTGATTGCCTCACCCTCTATGCTACCACAGCCCCCACCCCACCGCCTGTCAGAAACAGTGATATGCACTTGATCTACAACACATCGTACAGCTGATAGAAGCTGTTTTACAAGAATCTCTCGTGCAGTCCAATCACAAAGACTCAGCGTGGCATTTTAAATCATTTGTATGTGTCAGTTATAATGTAAAGGAAATGCAGGACCGCCACTGTGGATCCCTTAAAATGATGTGGGAGGTTATCTGCAACAGGACAAAGGCTCCGGTGGATGCTTTGTTTCTGACAGGAACATTCACTCTAGAACAGGCTGAAAGGATTCCTGTGGGAGTTCAGGCCAAGACAAGGAGGAAACGTCCAGGGACAGATGATAAGGGCTACAGAAGAACTCACCTCTTTGGGCAGCAGGGAGATGAAGTCTCGCTGAAACTGCGGCTCAATCACCTGCATCATATGCTTGACTTGTGTGGGCTCACAGCTGTCAATCAACTCATCCAGCGCCAGCAGCTTCTCTGGGCCAGTCCAGCTCTGAAATGCACACACCACAGAGAAATGGGTTTAAAAATATTCACAAGCTTGTGTTTGATGATCACAGCATGAAACACAGTTGCTCTAAAGCTGGAGATGCTGTAATGGAAAATGCAGAACTATTGGTTGACAGCCATGTACAACTACACAACTACATATGCCATCTCATATCACTACAGCATTATGCAGGAGGAAATGTGTGAAGCTTCATGTTCATTTAAAGGTCTTGTGCAATAAAGCAAAAGGGTTCAAAAGCATCAAAAGTCAGATTAAATGTTGCAGAAACATAAAAAAAGTTTGTCTTCTAACATACACAAGATATATTAGTGCACAAGTGTATTACAAGTCCATTACATGAGGTGAGTGCCTTTGGTTTCTTATGAAGCAGGTGCAAAGTTATTTTTTCAGACATAGAAATGTGTACCAAGTATCCTAAATAAGACCTGTGACCCAACTCTAAAAGCATTGCTTTGCAGCAGAACTAGCAGACAAAACTCCATTAGTCCATTTTGAGCTAAGCCCAAGGAACTGAACTATTATCTTTCAATAGTTTCTATGAGGCCCGGTATTGTGTTAAAAGGAAATGACTTCATCCAACTTTTTTTTTTTTTTTTAAATAAGAAAAATCTAACTTTGCAACAACATTATAAGGGTAGTGACTTTAAACGGGTAAAATATTTTGTGTAACACTGCCATCAGGTTATCTGCAGCATATCTAAGCCTGCACTGCTGCACACAACATAGCTGTAAATATGTAAAAGTGAACTGATAACAGCGCCGGGGTGTTATAGGATGATTGTTCCAGTTCACTGCCATCTTTGACTGGAGCACCTTGGAAACCTCCCGTCCTATGCGATGTGACTTACATACTAATGTTCCCTAAGTGGCTTCCACAGTAGCAGGGATGCTTGAGGCATCTGAACATTTAAACCAACACGAGTGGAAAAGTTGAACATCAGGAGTCAGCCTCCATCAGTACCATCAGAAAACCTCTGTGGGTTTATTTCTTCAGCTGAATAATGCTCTAACTGCATGCTGATTCTAACAGCTGTGGAGTGCTGCTGAACTCTGGCAATGATTACAGGCTACAACACAGGGAGGAAAAATCTGCTGCATGCACACCACCTGTAATTTGGCAGCTAAAATATTTAGACAGAGGTGTTGGTTGTGGAGGTAATCAGGCGAATGAGTCCTTCACCCTAACAGAGGACCACACAGTAGTTACTTATGTGTTACATCAGCATCCTGGCATTGATTATTTGTACTTTTGTTCAAACAGAATCCCTAACACCTCCGATTCACAGCACACAATCCAAGCTGAGAATTTCTAGTCTTGTAAACCATTTAGACTTTAATTAGTTACGCCTGAACCTGGAAACCCAAACTGTTGAGTGTACACACACTTCTGGATGTAACAGTTACATTCATTCATTTATTTATCAACATATAACACAGTGACATTAAAGTTAAGCCTTCACTCTAGTACTTCAATTATTTTTTGAGGAAAATGTACTTATAAGTTGCCAACTTCTAATGTCCAAATGTTAGGATTCATTTTATTTAGAACATTTTCCTCCATTATGGCACAACTTTCAACAGTTGTGACAGTTTTCTGAAGAAAAAGAACCATTTTTTAAGTTTTCACTCTTCTTACTGATTCCTGTATTGGTGTAATCATTGCAGAGTGTTGCACAAGTTCTCTGTGTATCCAAGAAGATTTTACTGGGAAATCTTTCTCCTCCAACACAACTCAGCAGTTACAGAAACAGATGTGAGCTTAATGTTACTGCTCAGACATGCAGAGAATCCAGGCTAAGCTTACAAGTGTTAGGGTCTGGTAAGGCAGAAGGCTCATTCAGCACAGGAGCTGGGCTTGGCATTCCACCTCTACCTGCTGTAGTAGCCAGCTATCATTGATGGTAATTCCAAAGATACACGTGGAATGATGAAAAATGTAGGCTATTCTTGCATTTATGTTGTCTGTTCTTTTTCTTTGTGTTATAGGGGATTACAGGTTACTGTGGACAATGAAAATCGTGTACACGATTATTCCTATGACTGTCTATCACAGTCATCCCCTGAGTTTCTCTACTGTGAGTCTTTGTTCTTTTTCGACATCCAAATGACTAATTAGCAACATATATATTCATCAATAAGGGATTGTGCACACTAAAGGAGTGAACAGAAGCCCATGTCAATTGGTTTGGCACTGGTTCAATCGATTAATCCTCCACTTTAGGTAAATGAGAATTATGTTAACATACAAAAGCAAAACGATAAACCAGTAATACTCGTTTGATTAGCAAATCATTATGACAGGCTGCTGATAAAACATAAGACTTTATATGGAAAGTATTCACTGAGAAAATGGATTTCATAATAATTAAAGACTGAGGTAAAAATAAATAAATAAAAAAAATCTCAAAAGCAGGATTAATAAGCTACATATTTACAAAAAAAATTGTTATTTTATCTTTCCAGCAGTTGTACGTTTACATTAAATTCAGAGGGAAAGGCTATATTTGAACAATTTGACATATTTATGTAACAAGGTATCAAATTTGCTATTGGCCAAATTTAATTATACAGAGTAACTGGTGAACTCTACAGTACGTAGATTTCATTACAGTTGGTTACAGTTTGATTAACCTTTGATAATATGCTTCAATACTAAGCTATAATAAGTGTTGGCAGGTGTGTTGATATTTAATCTAAAGAAATCTAGAGGGGCATGGATTTTCATATTTAATCCTCAGCTAAAACAAAATGTACTAAATCGTCCAACTAATCTTTTAATTAAACAAAATAAATCATTATGCATGTCCTTGTTTTGATTCCAGAGCACAAAACCCACACATATTTCCTGTGCAGGTACAGTATGCTGTTTTCTAGTTGCGTTGCAGAAGCTGCATACAGGCTGGGACTGGACTTGGGAATGTACAGAATGTAGGCTCCAGGTTTTGCTGCCTGTAACCTGTGCTTTAAGATTAAAGACTGAAGCAGGTCAGGCCTGAGGACTAATATACGTAGAATAAACACTGAGGTGTCACAGGTTCACTCAGGCATTCAAAGATAATAAGTTTAAACTCTCTTGGGTAATGAAATCCATGGCAACTCATTATATGGAAATCAAGGGGACCATCATGGCTAATATGTTTAAATTACATTTTATTTCCATAAGGTTTTAAGTCATTAGTGCTTAAGACTAACAAGACAGAAATGTATATTGCAGGACATTAGCAGAGGCAACAATAATACAGAAGATACTGACGCTTTATTCTTACATAACTTTATATCTTTATAAGTCAACGCTCTGGACAGTTACACTCAGAGAAATCAGCTTTAAATTAGCTTAATAGAAGAAGAAAGAAACACATATATACCATCTCTGCTCATCAGTGAGATTCAACACTGCAGTAACTAGTCAATATATAGAGGATTACAGAAGACAAGCATCAACATAAACATGGCTTAACATCAGACTTGAATGATCTTAGAACCATGTTTTTTTTTTTTTTGCCTCTACAGGTACAGCTAATCCTAATTCCATGCTACAGTGCCTGTGTTAATGTGTTGGGCTCCAACAACAAGGCAGCAATTACCACGAAGACTAGGTGAAACGTGATTGGACGCAACATCTGCTTTTTGATGAGTTTTTACTCATGAGGTTTAGACCCGCCCAGAAAAAGACCAGAACTCATGTGCTCACCTGAAATGTTCGGAGCCATTCTTGGAGACCCGTGGGTGGCTGGATTGAGGTGATTCGTCGTCTCTGTTGCCCCTGACTATTGGCTGTTCTAATGTGGCCAAATGTGGTGGGTGTAGCTGGACATGGAACAATTCCTGTTGGGCTGCAAGTTACAGGGGGACACAAAAAAATCAATCACCTTTGAAAAAATGAATAAATAAATCAACAATGATATCAACCTTTAGTAGGAGTGTAACGTTTAGGTTCAACAACAATTTGATTCATATCACGATTCATGGTTTCTGATTTGATTCATGGACGACATTGGTTCATTTAGAATCATGATATGCTCTGAATCGTTGTTAAACCGAATAGTTACACCACTAACCTTTAAGAATGAAGAGCTCACAATTAACTTCACTATGAGTTTTACAAATATTTAAGAATAAATGATCGACATATCACAAATATTTGGCATCCATTAATTTCCCCTAAACCATAAATGTGTAACAGACACTCCTTACAAGTCTTTAAGATTTAATTAGGGCTGTCAAAATGAACATTCACACCCTGACAGGCACATCAGGAGGCAACGTGGGGTTCAGTGTCCAAGGACACTTAGGCATGTAGTCCGGGGACGCCTGGAATCGACCCGCCGACCCTTTGGTCGATGGACGACTGCTCTTCCACCTGAGCTAGAGCCAAAATGTCTTTTTGTTTTTTTATCTTTTAAACACACATTAATGCATGAAGACAGTCTGATACTATAGTAAAAAATTTGAATTTGGCATTGTCCCAGTGATGGAAGCTGATTTTGGGCTTGTAGGTGCATTGTCACAGTGGAGAACTAAAGCCGCTAAAATCTACTTTCTCCTCCTATTTTATGAAGATTCTGACAGTTTTCCAGCCTTACATTTCGAGCCCTCCCTCCCCATAAAAAGCCCCAGCCAGTGAGCAACGGCAGCACGTATTTTAGAAGCCAAATGGAGGAGAGCGGGGCGAAACCTTCACCCAAGTACAGCCAGGATCCAACATTACCAAACCCTGATTAACACTGGCCTTACATTTTACAGGTGGAGAGCACTGCGAGAGCTAAAGGGGCTACAGTTTGACCTGGATACTAGGAAAGGGTTAAACACAAGCCGGGATCTGGCGATGGCTTCAGCTGAGAGGGTTGGAAGCGGCGACTGGAACAACTTACAGTTATGGAGCTCAACATGTTCCACATTATGGTGATGTTGTATTGTTCAGTGTGTTTGCACTTTGCAGACTCGTTTGCAGACAAGGCCAGTGGGGGTGGGGGATGGAGCAGAGGTAGATAGAGGTGTGGTTTATGACACACTTTGTTTTGGTCTACAGGCGGTGATCAACGGCAAACCTTGTGGTGAAATGATTTTGCTTTTTGCCCCTTTAAAGATGCCCACGATAAACCAAGTGTGCATGTGTTTGCAACTGATTTGACTTCAAGTCAAAACTAACTTTTTGTTATATAGCACTCTCCATACTAATCTCTATTGTGTTACAATTTTAAGTATAAATAGGTAAAATCATGTCTATTTACAATACTTAGAAGTTATGCATGTGGCATCACATCATAGACTGAAAATTAACTACACCATGCAAGAGTCTAAATTTACAGCTCAATTCAGACTTCAGACTACAGCCTCCAAAATGGTCACTACATGAAATGAATATTCCTTTAAGGCATGAAAATATTTATGAAGACAAGATTTATTGCAGAGCTGCACAGATTTAGCTAGGTATACCAAATGAGATCAGCTAGTCATGGTAGACGTCTTTGTCAAAGGCTTCTAAATCTGCAAGGTTGCACAGATTTCAGTTCTGGCCCTCACACTTCTCTCATGTCTGGATAAAAACAGGAAAAGAAGTGCTGCAGGACTTAGAAAAAAAGGACCCTTTATACCTTTGTAATATTAGGGCAGCAGGAGAAATCATCCACTGAGCAACCTCAATGCTTCAGATTTTGCTTGCTGACAGCAGAATGGGAAGCTGGGAGTCGATTTCATTATTGATTCATTTTTAATGGGCAAGGAAGCTGAGAAGGAGCAAGTTACATAGCAACATTTACAGTTAAGTGGCCGTGTTCTGTTTGCATTTTAATGTAGCTACATGTGAACATACGCATTAAATATTCAACGCAAGAGAAACATCTGGGACTGCTGGCTGGATGCTGCAGATACAATGAAACATGAACCATCCTTCTGTTAGGGGACGTATTTAGCATCTTTATTTATATCACTCCACAGTTTTTATTTATCTTCACAACAGGCGCAATTAGCATGTGTGTGCCAGAAGGGGAACTAAGCCAGGACACCGCAGCAAAACAGGTGAAAATGCTTTACTGTACCTCGGATACTCTGGACCTTTGCAGGGCTTTTTTCCTGAAGGGAAAGATCGGACCTCGGGACCATGGTCCAACTTTCTCTTCATCTGGGGAAAGAGAAAAAAATGAAAACATTAGAACAACATTACAGCATAACATTATAAAAAAAACAAACTTTTTCCTTAAAATTATTTTTAAAATCCTCTTCCGATAACTTTCCTTTGGATGTAGAGGCAAAGCCTCATTAAAAAGCCAGTGCTTGAAAAGAAAACATAATAAGGAAGTTCAAGAAATGTAATCTTGGACGTTTTTTAAGTCAATGACAGAAGCAGAAATTGCTTTTGCGAGTTACAAACTCTGTCAACACCAAGTCACAAATTCAGCACATTCATACACTGTTACCCCAGTCTGGTAACTATTCTATGCAAATAGGAAATTAAACTTTAATGTACTGGTTAGATCCAATTTATCAGCACGTTCCATAACAAAACATGACAATATGACCTGTCTGGAGATGAAGCAGCTCCACATTATGAGACTGCAGCATACAAAGGAGGTGGCTGTTCACTGTTGTCTTTAACTTTCTGTTCCATCTTAAACATGATAACCAGATGAAAAATCAACAGTAATCTCTGGGCAACCAAACATACAATAATACCCAGAGGCAAACAAACCCATTCACATCCAGATTCTGAAGGTACAGCGTGTTCATGTACACACAATAACCACAAAATATGAAGCCTACTGGAGGAAGGTACACGCTACATTTTTTTTGACAGTGTGACTCATGCAAAAAGAAGCAAGTCGGTTCTTTGTTATTCTCCATCACCTGTGTGTGCGCACCACCCAGTCCCTGTTACCACCTACCCTACTGTGCAAACAAAGGAGCCTGTGTAAAGGCCTGGGCAAGCCAATTTTCTTCATCCCATGCCTGCCACTCTCTCTGGCAGGACTTCTCACCATCTCCTCGCCAGGTTTTGATGAATAAACAAACTACCTGAATAAGTGAACACTGATTTTTAGTGTGTGGCCAAAAAAAGATAGTCTGGCCTTGCTGTTTTATTTATCAATCATGGTCATTATTAAGTTTTTAAAGTAAAAAGCTCTGCAGAATCTGTGACTTCACTTCCAAATCAAGCGGAGATGAATCTTGGAGGAACACTTAAACAGTGTAATGGCTTCTGAAATAACAAGGTAAAGCTTGCCTTATTGACTCTTTTATTTGATCAACAGTCCAAGACATAAAAATGATTTATTTACCACTTAAGACAAAGACTAACAACAAATAAGTCAGATCTAACCAAGATGTGGCATTTATATACATCAGGTAATTACCATAAAAACAAAAATGGATCTCTACAGCTCACATGTAATTTATTCTCTCATTACACTGTAGTTCATGACATTTTCCACACCATCTCAGCACTTGTGGCAAAGATATTTCCTGACTTCTTGTTTACTGTTCCAGTCCCGCCTCATGTGCTGCCAGACACAACCTGTGCTAGAAAATAACGTCCTCCTCCCAGTATAATTAGATGATGGTTTATAGAAGCCAGAAATCAGATTTAAATTAGACTTACTTCCCCTCTGAGACAAACAATGCTCTTTTGACGCAGGTTTGTTATTGTATTGTGTGCTGCACAGGCGGAAAAAAAAAAAAGAAAAATCACTGGACATCTGACTCCATACTGTCTGGCTCTACAGTGCCATGATTACAGGTCTACCTCAAGATGTGTACTTTTTTGTTGTTTATCACAGTAATTTAGTGAAAGCGTGTGTGTGCCTGTGTTTGGTTTTTTGTGGTTTCAGCGTCATAGGCTCATGTGAATGTTGAGACGGCAAGTCATATCAGCACCAAAGAAAAAAAAAAAAACTTGACCTCATAACTGCTGAACAATGTGCAGAATATCAGCCGAGGCATTTGTGAACTAGTAATCAATACTGGATCCCTACCTCAATATTTAATGAGGATTATAGATTCAGTGCGCCATACAAAGTGACAGACAACCAAAGCCTCGGCTTCTACAGGTATGTACACGATTATCATGCCGGCATGTCCTGCAGATTAAGTGCTCCCCAGATATTACAGACTGAGATCTGATCGATGATTTATGATCATTTCCTCACAATTCAGCTCATGTGTGAAGCGGCTGAAAGCTCAGAGGGAAGTCATTAAAACCTCAACTTATTCAAGAGGGAATGTGTAGAAGTGGCACCAGCAAATTAGTCAAAAACCATTTCAACAATTCACATGTTTCAAAAGCAAGTTATGTAGATTGTGATGGACTTTCCCAGATTTGCTTGATTAGAGGTAATTAAGTGATAGTCATGGTCATTAAGATCTGGATCCTAAACCCAACTGCCTAGTTCTCAAGTTGGTGATCTCACTACATTGGCAGCCGAGTAGCCAAGGAGAACCTGGGTGTGTGCATGCATGCAGTGGGTGTGTGCAAGTGTTTTGTGTGTGTATTTCTGAGTGAAAGGGAAGAGAAAAAAAAAAGGGGGGGGGGGGTGTTACTGGCTTGCTTTATGCTTTTAACTATGTGTGTGTCTGTGTGTGCACATATAAGAAAAGCTCAAATTAGAATGTGGGCATGGGTAAGGAGAGGGGGAAAAAACAGCATGTAACCAGCTTCTTCTTGTGTTTCAGCCTGGGAAAAGGTAACCAGAGAACACTGTGTTTGTAAATCTCTACCAATGAATTGTCTCTCCCTCCCCCTCGGCTTCCCTATCCGGCCAAAAGCGCGACAGATGGAGACAAAAAGAGTTAATGATATTTCAAAGATTGCAACAACTCTCACATAATGTGTTGAATCAGTTCAACTTGCAGCATCAGTCACTTGAAAAAATTCTCAGTTTCCCAAGTGTTTCAAATAGTCACTGCAGAGACCCCTAATGACATACACAAACATTTGCAACCTGTAACTAGTCATTTTTAGAGAGAACTAGCAAGATGTAGGATTTCCAAGAACTAAAACTGTAATCAAACCTTTAAAAATGGGTTAGATTTTACCCTCAAAATAACAGCCGTGTTCAGTTACTGGTACAGGATGCAAACAGAAGCTCTCAAATATTAAAATTCTGCTGGACAACTTCAAATCCCTATATCTTACAGTTAATACATCCACAAAATGAATGGAGAATACAGTCGAACAAACATTTAAATCTACAACCCATCAACTAAAAATGACTTTTTATGTTAACTGAGTAAAATCCTCTATCAAAATCAGATAAAATAAAAAAATACACAACTGCTTTCCTTCAAATTTTGGCTTCTTGCACATATTTTGTCTGCACCCTGCATTTCCGTGTAAAGGAGCATCGCTCTGTGGGTGCCACCCAGCATAATACACCCAACATCCTTGAAGAGAATCTACCTCACGCAGTCTGACACAGTGACCCATTATCTGTGGTTGGAGCCTGAGGCGAGTGCACAATGTCAGGGAATAGGCTACTCCAACAGGCAGAGGCAGACTGATCACATGCGCACATCTAAAGCAGTCACTTTGGTCAGTTCGAGATAACCAGTGCTGCATAACGTAGAATTATAATAAGCCTGCAAACCGGACAGGACTGCAGAGGAAGCTGGCTGCTCCTGAGCTGGTATTTCCAACAATTAAAGTCTATTCTGTGAAAACTGAAAGTACATGCAGGTAACAGTCATTTCTATGTAGAATGTATGTTGTGGGAAAAGCATTCACTTGGTAATGTTAAGGGGAGGACCTCAGCTGATACAGGTGCAGAGTGCTGTATGAATGAGGGGGGAATAAGGTCCTTTGCCTTCCAGAAATCGCAAATTCAACAGAGATATGAAGATCCATATGTATACTACAGGAGAACAACAAGAATCAAAGCAGAAAGCCATTGAAACAGACTAAATGCAAATTGCCAAAATGCGGCTGTGGCGCGTATTTCCACAGCTGAAGTTACCATGAAGGAAAGGATGCCTAATCGCAGCGTTGTATTACAACATTTAACGGTGCGCTATTATAACATTAAGGCCCAGGCAATTAAAGAGGCGTCTCTGGGGGTCTGCTTCACCGCTGTTCATCCTCCGCAGTGGCCGCACAATCTGCCGCGAGAGGCGCGTCAAAGATAATGTGGGCGACAGAGCGAGTCAAACACTCAGTAATAAGAGATGGGGATGTGGAGGTGACACGGTGGTTTGTGTAAGCACAAATCCTACTCACTTTGTAGAAAATCATCTTTAAAGTGCCGTAGAACCCCATCCTTGTAATCTGGTGTTTTCCTTTTTCCTCCTCAGTGACAAACGGTGAAGTCCAAATGTGTGTGTGCGGTGGGGAGAAAGCTCCGGCGGCGCGAGGGCAGTGTACTCTCAGGTAAATCCGACGCCGTCTCTGATGTGAACATGCTCGGGCACGTCACCGGACTGGCGTGCGTGCAGTAGATTCCCACGGTAAAGGCATTTGGAAATGGGTGGGAAAAAAGGAGAGAACTCCGCTGTATCACGTCGCCTTGACAGGGGAGGGGGGCTAGGTCGATGGGTGAACAATGCGATGCGACGATCCCGGAGGCTTGTGAGCCGCCAACCAGCCTCGCCGTGCAAAGGGAGTGATCAGATGAGAGAGGGAGAGGGTGACACTCGGCAGAAAGGGGGAGGAGTGGACGGGGAGAGCGTCAGAGCGCAGAGCAGTGCCCTCTTCCTCTTCACAGGCTGCACGACGGCTCCTCCAAAACAGGATCGGATTACAGCCTCCCCGGCGGAGACGGCAGGAATGGTGCAGTCTTCCATTCAGCACTGAGTGCAGCGCATCCCCTCCATCAGGGAAGTGGAGGACCAGCACAGAGCGTGGCAGCACACAGAGACCGGGTGGGGCAGCACCTGTCGTGTCTTCCGCATCAACGGTACACCCCACTTGTTGCAAGACCAAAACACATCACATACGAACTACAACGGCTTCGTGTTCATTCAACATGGAATTACTCTACTATACATTAAGGCTGCAACTGCTGCACATTATCAATCTGTTTCTCTGAAGAAACGCTGGAAAATAGTAAAGATATGGCTTTAACTTGCCAATGATTGCTTATTTTGGGAGTAAATTGCATGGCAAGTCTATTTTGCAAGCTATCATGTAAAAGAGTAATAAAAATTTGTTAAATTTGGCAGCTTCTGCTTATAAGAAAACAACTTAATTATTTCCATGCAAAAGTTGATAAAACAAACTTTATTAGAAGAGAGTTTTTGTTAAAGATGGAGAGCATCTTTAATTCAGTAGAGATACAATTTGCTGCAAACTATTTCCCTTTCCTTCAACTTAACACTTGTGAAAGAGTATTTTGTTGCTACGAAGAGCATGCAAGTTATTTGAATATTTTTACAGCACCTGTATCATCTAAATCACACTATATTGCATAAAAGACCACCAACATCCAAGTAAACAGGTCACACATGTGAAAAAGATGTGAATCGATCCATGACTACTGCACCTGCTTTTTGCAGGCCAATATTTGCATTTCCATGGCTGGCTGCACCTGCCCACTCAAGAACACTATGCAGCGCTGGTGGCTTCACACGCCTTATTACAGCTAGTAAAATCCACAACCTCAAGATGGCAGCTTTAGTTTAAAAATAAATTAACACTCTGCGGGTGAATGTAAACTGTCACAACCCTTAAATGTCTGTTCAAAGGGAACCTGAAAGTAAACCCCCCGAGATTGTGTTGCTTTATCTTCAGCTTGGCCATACAAGATTAAAAACACCAAAAGCCACTTGTTTGATCAATTTGGAGAAATGGAGAACAAACTAAAACACGTTTCTCCATTAGAGAACCCGCGCTGCTTTTTATAATCACCACTGATGCAATTTAAACCTCGCTGGTGCTTCTCTACAAAATGTTTTGGACAACTGCTTCATACCTGTTTGGACAACACCGATAGTTTCAGATGACAATCAACGTTTGCCTCTGCTGACCTCACTCAACAAAAGCTTTATACCACTGAAACAAGGGACACAATGATGGGTCATGGGAAGGGCTGCATTCACAGGTGATGGAGCATTAAGATCTGGCCGCCGTTCAGACACTCCTGGCTCACACCTGTAATTACTGTGTAACCTGGCACAAGGGAGAGGAGGACTAGGAAAATCTGCCTCAGTTTGACAGAGAATTGCTGAATTTACTAGGAGATAAAGAGAATGATATGACATGGGAACACCCAAAAGCTGTGTGGTGATTTAACTACACTGTGTAAACAAAAGCTAGCAATCCACTCGAAGATGGAGGAATCATCATTAAAATCAAGAGTTCCTGCACAAATAAGTGTGGGAGGATTTCAGCTTTATGATCATTTTGTTGCCGCATTAATGCATGTACAGAAACATATAAATAAATTGAATTAATTGGGGATCCAGGTATGCCAAACAGAGCAGCTGGAGCTTTGTCTGAGTGTTCAGGGTGGCTTTCAAGAGGGAAGACCCTCTTGATGGTCCATGCTGGTGCAACCTTTACACAGCACATTGGAATGTTTGGCATGCGAGGGAGGTTGCACTGTGGCCTTTGAATGGGCTGTGGCCTCCTTTGTCGCTCTCCTTCTGCTGGTTGGTAAAGCATTAACAGGCCTCAGGCTCAGGCCCCCGCCCCCCTCCAATGCTGACCTCCTGCTTATCAAAACCAAAATCCGGCTGGTGAGACATAAATCTACAAAAGCAGGTGCCCTCTTTTCAAAACAACCTCCTTTTGGTAACATTTTGTTCATTTTAATCGAGGAACATATTAAAGCAACATTACCTTTGGACAATGACTCTTGCTGCTGCAGTTTTTGAGCAGCTGAGGATCCATAAAAACACATCGCAGCACCGTAGATAGCTGGTGGGGAAATGCAAACGCTCTCTCATTGAGCAATACACAAGCAGACATCAATGTCAAAGTTTCAGGGTTATGACTCGGATACTGTTTAAGCAGAGTATCTGTGGATATTTGTAACACGAGGACATTTTGGTTACAAATCCTTCCTCCAGCTCATTTATCACCAACATTTGTACTGATAAGCAGGTCCCATATAATGTCAAAACTTGATTTTGATCGCAACACAAAGCTAAATGTAATGAACATTCATAATCGTAAATAAGACTTAAATACATCACTGCCTATTAAGGATTGACCAATACATATTTTTTAGGGCTGATACCGATACCGATATTTTCTCATTCCGATGGCTGATACAACCTGCCAATATTTTGGGCCGATTCTGCATTTGCCCACAAAATTAATATAATGAAGGACACAATGGAAATTAATTTTGAAAATGCTTTTCAGATAAAAAAAAAGCACTTCAAATAAATATGAAAGACAAACAGTGCACTTGTAAAGACATATCAACTAGAAACTAAACATGTAATGAATATATCAAAAAGAAACAGAGCACTAGTAACAATATCAAAAAGAAAATATTAAGCAGTTTTTACATACATATATATATATATATATATATATGTAAAAACAAACTGCTGCCTGTATAGATACTTGTCTGTAAATTATGCCAAAGGGGAGGGAGTATTGTCCAATACACCAGACGTATCAGCCAATTCCAATACCAGCAAAAAAACGCAAATATTGGCCTAAAATATCAATGTCCGAGATCGTCTATCCTTACTGCCTAGTGGCTTCAGACTTTTCTGGGTTTCTCCAATTACAGCAAATGCCTGAAACACAAAAATATATAGCTGGGTTTTAGGTTTTCCTGGACAACAAATAGGAATGTAATCGATCCGACTTTAGAAACAGGAAATGACACTTCATAGACCAATCAATTGAACAATTTACAAATGAGCAGATTAATAGAAGCTTTTTCTGATAATAAAAATTGTCACAGTAAATTACATTAAGCAACTATCATAAAATCCTTCCAACAAGTGGAATATTTGTTTAACAGCCGTCTAAGCAGGACATAAGAGGTTGAGGTCACGTGGGACCCAGCTCAAGATGGCAGCATAGACAGCTAGCTCCCGATCGAAACTCGAGAGAAAGCCCCAAACTCTGTTATCAAAACGAATTTAACGTTTTGGCTGAGAATATGGAAAAGGGGAAAAAATCAAGAGGACGAAAAAGTAACAAAAACCCAGCGAAACTACCCGAAATGACTGAAGACAGAGGAGACATGTCGGACACGGAGGAGGAAGACGACAGTATGGAGACTGGAGCTGTTGAAACGCTACGTGCAGGTTTGAAAGACATCGTTAAAGAAATTAACGATTTCAAAACCGAGATGAAAAACGAGCTCGCAACACTCAAAGAGGTAATAAAAAGAGAACTTAAAGAAGAACTCGAGGACTTAAAGAGAGACATTAATAAAAAAGCTAGCAGATACGGGGAAGGAGCTAGCAACACAAGCGGCGAAAATAATGGAAGCTGAGCAAAGAATTGAAGAGACCGAAAAATGGAATACGGAGGTAAAAGAGGCTCTGCTCCTCACAATAAAGCAACAGAAAATACTACAAGAAAGACTGACCGACCAAGAGGGAAGAAACCGGCGAAATAATCTTCGGATCTTTGGCCTGGAAGAGGGAGCAGAGGGCAGCTCAACCGCACAATTCATAGAACACTTATTAAAAACGGAGCTCGCCTTGCCGGCAGAAATGGATCTACAGATACAACGTGCACACCGAGCTTTGGTGCCAAAACCGAACTCCAGCAAACCTCCGAGATCTGTCGTGGTAAACTTCCTTCAATACACAACAAAAGAGATGGTATTGAGGCAAGCCTGGAAGAAAAGACCCCAACATAACAACCGGGCGCTGTTCTTTGACCACGACTATGCCACGGAAATAATACAGAAAAGAAAGGAATACGCAGGAGTTAAGAAAGTTCTAAAAGAGAGAGGAATCCGTTTCCAGACGCCCATGGCTAGAATGAAGATCCACTGGGACTCCGGACCGAAAACATACGAAACTGCGCAAGAGGCTGCAGCGGACCTGAGCAGGAGAGGGATCGAAGCATCCGCCGACCTAGCGGGGAGAGGTGCACCTGATATGGAAAACGAGGGCCGCTCCTCAGCGAGATCACCTTCCACAGAGACGGAGGACAGTCTGAAGAGAGCGTGGCCATGGCAACGGGTAGGAAACAAGGAGGATACCGCGACACGAGCGAAACAAAAACTACAGAAATACCAAGGAATGACCAAATAAAGCACGTGAGTGTTCCTGAATGGATAAATAAGAGAAAGATGTTACATGAGAGATTGAAGATAAATAATTTAAGTGACTGTACATAGGTTGTCCTGGGCAATTGGACTTATTAGTCTTCATTCTTAAGACTGATCGGACGCTGTTTGTGTATGCTAAAATGAGACAAATGCTTAAGAAAATCTGGACAACAAGAATGGACCTCAATAAAGAGGGGCCCTCATACTCAATGAGAAATCCCCCTCAACCCACAGGGAAATGTGGGAGGCAAGTGCCTACTGTTATAATCTTAGTTTGTTTTTTTTGTTTTCTTTCTGTTGAGTTGCCCAATGTTCTGTGGGCCAATGTTTGTTCTCATGGCTACAGAAAAGGTCTCAAGGGAAATATAAAACACTATATTCCAAGTTAAAAATGACTAGTATATCATTAGTGTCATTAAATGTTAATGGGTTGAACAATCCAATAAAAAGAAGTAAGGTATTTTTGAAAATGAGAAAATTCAAAGCTCAAGTTATCTTCATGCAGGAAACACACCTTTCCCAGGTAGAACATGAAAAGCTGAAGAAGCTTGGCTTTAGAAACACCTATTACAGTACTTGTAAACAAAGTAATAAAAGAGGTGTGGCAATACTTATACAAAACTCAACTAAGTTCGAATTTCTGAAAGAAACTAAGGACAAAGAAGGACGATACGTTATAGTGAAGGGGAAACTACAGGAAGAGATGGTCACTTTAATTAATGTATATGCTCCGCCGGAAAGTACTAAACAGTTCTTTAAATCATTATTTGCAGCTGTGGCCTTAGAATCTGAAGGAATAACGATATGTGCTGGTGATTTCAATATGATAATGGACCATAGGGTAGACACAACAAGTAAGATCAGAAGCAAGATACATATATCAAAGTTTGTAAACATGTCATTGAAGGAACATGGTCTGGTGGATGTATGGCGTGAACTACATCCAATGGAAAAAGACTATACACACTATTCTCCCATATATAATACACACTCTAGAATTGACTATATTTTTATGAACACCTGGGATTTACACAAAGTAAAAGATTGTAAAATCAGTGTGGCTGATATCTCAGACCATAATGCAGTTCACTTAAATGTGCTCTTGAATGAAAGACGGAGAAATACTACCTGGAGATTGAATACAAGCATATTAAACAATAAGACAACAACAGAGCAAATAAAAAATGAAATTAAGAAAAGCATTGACGAAAATGACACTGAAGAAGTCAGTCCAATTATCTTGTGGGACACACTAAAGGCAGTGATAAGGGGGAAACTAATAGCTATAACGTCAAAACAAAAAAAGCTTTATCAGGCAAAGTATCTCAATTTAGTGGAAAGACTAAAAAATCTTGAGGTCAAACGGCAAACTACTTATACAGACCAACTACAACAAGAAATAAAAACCATCAAAGGAGAAATAGAAAATATATTGGGGAACGAAATAGAGAAAAAACTTAGATTCGTGAAACAGGACTACTATGAAACGGGCCCTAAAGCCACAAGACTTCTGGCAAGGAGAATCAGGAAACAGCAAGTGGTTAACACAATACATAAGATCAAAGACCCTTCCACAAACCAATTAAGACATAATGAAGTACAAATAGAGAATGTATTCAGAGACTATTATGAAAACCTGTATTCCCAACCACCATCATCTGATGAAGAAGCAAAAAGACAGTTCCTTAGTTCTCTTGATTTGCCATCAATTGGAGAAAAGCAAAACGAAGCCCTTACAGCACCTATAACTCCTGAAGAAATAACTAAAGCAATATCTAAGCTTAAGGCAAATAAATCGCCAGGAAGTGATGGATTCCCATCAGAGTGGTACAAAACTTTTAGAGAAGAACTAACCCCCTCTCCCTCGTCGCATCCTTTAACTACACCCTGAAGGAAGGTAGATTACCACCCTCATGGAATGAAGCGATCATATCTGTAATCTCAAAGGAGGGAAAGGACCCACAATACTGTAACAACTATAGACCCATCTCTATACTTAATGTAGACTATAAGATATACACATCCATTATAGCAAAAAGATATCAGACTTTCATAGCTGAACTAATTGATGAGGACCAAACAGGATTTATTACAGGACGACAAACTTCAGATAATATCAGAAGGACCCTACAAATAGTAAACTCGATACAAATGAATAGAACTAAGGCTATATTGCTGAGTCTTGATGCTGAAAAGGCCTTTGATAGTGTAAATTGGACATTTTTATATTTAACACTAGAACGTTTTGGATTCAATAAGGAAGCCATTAAATGCATCAATACAATCTATCAGAACCCTCTAGCTAGAATAAAAATTAATGGCAGTCTAACAAAAAGCATAAAGCTACAGAGGGAACACGACAAGGATGCTGCCTGTCCCCGCTCCTCTTTGCCTTATACATAGAACCTCTGGCGCAGGCTATAAGACAGAGTGAGGAAATAAAGGGAATATCTATTAAAGAACAAAATCATGTTATAAGCCTATTTGCAGACGATATAATAATATACTTAGAAAAGCCTGATACAAGCCTTACTCACCTGATGAAACTTATAAACATATACGGAGACCACTCAGGATATAAAATAAATGAAAACAAAACACAAGTATTGGCTTTTGATTATATTCCTTCCCAAGAAATTACAAAAGCTTATAAATGGAATTGGAAATCAGAAAACATGAAATACCTTGGGGTAACCTTAACAAAACAGCTATGTTATCTCGAGAAGACAAACTATGATCAGATCCAACTACAAATTAAAAAGGATATTGAGAGGTGGTCGACTATACCATTGGACTTCAGTTCAAGGATTGAAACTATTAAAATGAATATTTTTCCTAGGCTGTTGTATTACTTCCAATCTCTCCCAGTCAAGATACCACTAGAAAGATTTAAAAACTGGGACAAAATGATCTCGCGGTTCATTTGGGGAGGTAAAAAACCAAGAATAAAATACAGTACACTACAACTGGCAAAGGGCAAGGGGGGTATGGCGCTCCCAAATTTAAAGTACTATTATGAAGCTGCACAGCTTGGACCAGTGGTTAAGTGGTGTGACAAACATTTTATTTCCAAGTGGAAAGAAATTGAGATGAAGGCGACTGACAAACCAATTCAGTCCCTCCTGGGAAACATTACATTGATAAAAACACTAAAACATTTGTTAGATCCAATAACCTTTCACACACTGACTATCTGGTCCGATATCGTTAAACGACATAAATTGGAGAAGGAGGTGAGATTATTGAGCTGGATTGCATACGAAGAAAGCTTCAAGCCAAATTTAATTGACATGACATATAGAAATTGGGAAAGGAAGGGAATCACTGCCATATGTACTATATTAAATAATGGAAATATAATGTCTTTCCAGGACCTTAAAGAATTGTATGGATTAAAAAATGAGGATTTTTTTAGATACCTTCAACTAAGGGACTATTTTATAAAAGAAATAGGGAGCCCAAAAATGACAAACGGAGTGATAGAAGTACTAATGAAAGTGTATAAAGGGTCAAAAATCAAGGTGGTGTCTACATTATACCAAAATCTTAGGGATTGTACCGGTGTCTCAACAGATTATATTAGAGCCAGGTGGGAGAGGGAGCTGGGCATTGACATCACCCCCGAGGAGTGGCTTGAAATGTGTGAAGTACCACACACTACTACCAACTCACGAATATGGAGGGAATTTGGATGGAAAAATTTGACCCGTTTCTTATTACACCTAATATAAAAAGCAGACAAAGTGCTACAGAACAACCATGCTGGCGGACATGTGGGAATAAAAGAAGCTAACCATGCACATGTTTTCTGGTTGTGCCCCAGACTGCGCTCCTTTTGGGATGATGTCGGGGCCACAATTAAAGACATCCTGGGATACGAAATACCAAATGAAAGCAAAACTATGTACCTTGGAAATATGGCTGAGAATGTAACTGGAAATGACAGATATATACTCAAGATATTGTTGATAGCAACAAAGAAGACAATAACAAGAAACTAGTATAAGACGGAAGCTCCTTCAATAGAACAGTGGCTAGGGATTGTGAGGGAAATTTACCAAATGGAGAAAATGACCTACCAACTTCGACTTAAGACAGAGGTTTTCATTACAAAATGGAGGAAATGGGAATTATATGATACTCTGAAAGACGTGTGAACTGTACAGTATATAAACCTGATCATGTAAAATGTAGAAACCTGCAGCCATGACTGTTGTTACTGTTTCATCTTATGTTTGTTGTATTTTTTGTTGTGTATATCTTATGTGTTTATGAAAAAAACCTTAATAAACATAACAGTTTAAAAAAA
>JALJCO010006898.1:0-18421 GCA_023101725.1 Atherinomorus stipes
TTGCCAATGCCGGCTTGAGTTATTTTCAGAATGAAAACCACAAATTAGCTTTCTTTTTTATAATTTCACTTCTAACCACAGTCAGAAAAAAGCAGGAGGAGGCTGTGTTTCTGACAGCGCTAAGGAGGAGCATACCATTACAATCTGATTGGATCAAATCTTTCTGAGGAGGACCATCTGATATCAACCAATCACCACGCAGATCCATGGGAGGAACTAAACCACACACAGACAAAAGACAATAATGCCTTAATTAACAAAAGGGGGGTCACAGCTGGACAGGGTGAGGGCGAAATCTCATCCAATCACCAAACACATCCTGGGTGATTCCTCAGTTGTGCTGGTAGAAATCAGGTCGTTGATGTGCTTTCACTTTGGTGAAGACATATTGTGTAGTTCTGAACAGGTTTTCTGCATGACGACAAGTTACCTTTTAGAAAATCTAGTAGAATCAGCACACTTGCTCCTTACACCTCCTCTGTGAGCATCAACACTGATGGACTTGGCTGCCAGAAAGGTGAGGTGTTTGTCTTTATATTTTACGAGGCTTTAGTTTCAGCTTGGTTTACACCTGCACTGATGATCGGTCTGTCTTTGCATGTGCTCTGCTTTTGATACACAGGGAGGACAAAAATAACCATTTGAATGGAAAGTCTCTCTCACTGACCACCAATCAAACACAGCTGGAGGCATCAGAGGTGTTGATCAGGACGCATCTGACCCCTTGCTGTCATCAACCGTCAATAGAGACCTCTTTCACATCACCCCCCCCAAGCTGGATGATGAGCAGGAGGTGGTTTATCACAGGAAAGTGGATGTCGAAGCAACATTTGCATACAAACATCCTTCCACAGGCAGACTGTGGAGGTATTTCTCCTCCACACAAATGGTCCACTCTGCTTGACTTTTATTACTTGTTGTTAGTGAAGCATTTAAAAGTAACAGAATAGGGAGACCAACATCTAAAGCAGGGGTGTCAACGTGGTTCCAGAAAGGGCCGTGTGGCTGCTGGTTTTTTCTTTCCAACCAAGCAGTAGCACACCAGACTCCACTCATCTCATCAAGTGAGCTCAGTCTTAACCTGAAGACTTGATGAGATGAGTGGAATCTGGTGTGCTGCTGCTTGGTTGGAAAGAAAACCAGCAGCCACACGGCCCTTTCTGGAACCACTTTGACGCCCCTGATCTAAAGGAATACATGGAGCTCTTTTTAGATTTCCCTCCAACACCCTCCTCCTCTGTCAGCCCAAATCAGAGTGGAAGGCAGGAGGAGCCTCATGACGTTTCAAGGTAGGCAGGGAGCTAAAGGATACAGAGACAACAAATGCCTTAATTACCAAAAGGGGAGTCGCAGCTGGACGGAGGTGAAGGGACTCACATTCCATCCTACACCTGCATACCGTAAAAACACATCAGTCTCATCAACTTTTAAAAGAACCTTTGATATCTAATTGTATTTCACGAAAACAAATCAAAGACGGGAACACGTCATCACATTCCTACACTGCACCTGCATACCATAAAAACACATCCATGGGTCATAAATGACGTCACAGGATCATAAAAACACATCCATGGGTCATAAATGACGTCACAGGATCATAAAAACACATCCATGGGTCATAAATGACGTCACAGGATCATAAAAACACATCCATGGGTCATAAATGACGTCACAGGATCATAAATGACACCTGGGGGCCATAACTCATCTGATTTGACACAAGGTGTATTGTACTTCTCTCTGTGGTCTAAAGCAGCAGGTCTCCAGTCTTTTAAGGTGGTCTAAAGCAGCAGGTCTCCAGTTTTTTAAGGTGGTCTAAAGCAGCCGGTCTCCAGTCTTTTAAGGTGGTCTAAAGAAGCAGGTCTCCAGTCTTTTAAGGTGGTCTAAAGCAGCAGGTCCCCAGTCTTTTAAGGTGGTCTAAAGCAGCCGGTCCCCAGTCTTTTAAGGTGGTCTAAAGCAGCCGGTCTCCAGTCTTTTAAGGTGGTCTAAAGCAGCATTTCTTTAAAGTGGTCTAAAGCAGCAGGTCTCCAGCGAGGCCGGATACAGGCATGGGCAAGGGAGGGGCAATGCCCCCCTAAATGCCATGACTGCCCCCAAATATGATGGCATGCAAAATTCCAAAAATGAAAAATTATTTCAAGGGAAATGGTCAGAGCACATTCTTTTTTTTTTTCTCTCTCTCTCTCTCTCTCTCTCTCTCTCTCTCTCTCTCTCTCTCTCTCTCTCTCTCTCTCTCTTTCTCTGGCTGGGTTTCCATCACACCTGGAATTGCGAAAAACCTAAATATCGCAATTAAAACCACTAATGGAAACACCTACATTCTGAAAAAACTCTCAAATATCGCAAAAAAGTTTTTACGCTCTCATGAGGCGTAAATCCAGACGTTTCGATTCGTTTTGTCGCAATTACTCTCCATCAGGAGTGACGTAGGGGGGTTAAAATCCAGTTATTCCTCATTAATTATGATTAATATCATTTACAAGCATTAACTGTGGAATCGGAGTGATGGGGGAAGTTTAATCAGTCACATAAAATGAAAAATCCCCAAATCGCCGTAACTCAGCAAGCTGAGTTCATTTAGACATTATACAGATGCTTTAAGTTCTTCATGTATTACCGACTGGACACGAGCTGTTTCTGTCATTTCCACACATTTGTAACCTCACAACTCGAAGATCTCGTTCATGTTAATTATATGTGACCAGGATTTAATAAAACGTGACCACGGATTACATCGTATGACTGCGGCTTCGTATCAACGGCTATTTTACCACATCGGTCAGGAACTGGTGCCGGATAAAAGTGGCCAGATCAAGACATCCACACCGCAGAAGTTGATCCTGACGGGTTTTTAATTTGTGTTACGTTTCGGGCGTCTGTTCTGGAAGTCGCCACGGATGTTTTTCCTTGCTGATGTAATCAGAGGCTCCGTACATACGGACTTTACCTCTGAATCATCATCCGCTGTTTTCATCTCGTGATGAGGAGCAGCAGCAGCTCTAAGCACGTTTATATCTCCATCCTCCTCAAAGTGGAGTCTCGCGGGACAGGATTTTAGCTGCCAGTAGCAGTGCTGCGGCATTAACAGCAGCAGCGAGCGAATCATTGCTGCTCCTCGACTCGCCACAAATTCTAACCATTCTAATCATGCGCGAGCTCTTTCTCCACTTTGTCTCGTGCTTTCCCCCTTCCACTGCACGATGCTGCATGTGAGAAAAATTAAGTTACTCTGGCTCAAAAGAAGGCTATAACAGGCATAAATATGGACGCATTTGTTAGGACTTTAACACAGAAAAGCAGACGACTGATGTTATGACTGACATGAGTCATGCTGTGTAAGAACTAAAGGATAAAAACGACAAAAAATACACAAAAAAGAAAATAGATAGAAATAAAACGGGACAGATCGATACAGATTTAAAAAGTAAAAAAATACTTTAAAAAATAATTATTAAAAAGATAAATGTAGCCTCAACAGGACACAACAGACCTAGGTCTGTTAAGACTTTTTGCAAGCAGACGGCTGATGGTAAAATGACTGATATGAGCCATACTGTGTAAAGAACTAAAGAAATAAAAATGACAAATAGACACAGACACATTTGAAATATAAATAAAAAAAAATACACACGCACACAAAAGATAAATGCAGCCTCAACAGACACAAGCCAGTGTCGTTTTTGTGCTGGTCCCAAGCCCGGGTAAATGCAGAGGTTAGTGTCAGGAAGAGCAAACAACATAAAACCTAATAAGACCAATCACATGGATCAAAGAGAGACAGATATGGATGGATGTACTGACATGATGACAGCATAGTTAGTATAGTTTTCTATGCATTTTAGGGGTTGGGGGGATTTGACACCCCCCAAATTTTCCGGATTGCCCCTCTGATATTCTACCTGCACCCCCAAGTGGGGCTGTCTAAATCCGGGCCTGGTCTCCAGTCTTTTAGGTGGTCTGGGAGGTGGTCTAAAGCAGCGGTCTCCAGTCTTTTAAGGTGGTCTAAAGCATCCGATCCTGGATGCTGGGATATGAGAAATTGATGAACCTATGAGGATATACTGGATTAAAATTGGACCTAAAGCTTGTCAGAACGAAGATGCGGATGTTGCAGCTTCAGAGAGACAACACAAACACCAGAAGAGGTACTTTTCAAAAACTCTGTTTAAAAAGAAACTGGTAAAATGGTGAAACTATACCACGGAAATGGCTGCTTTATTCCCCTTCTAAAGGGGCAGTGTTTTGTTTTGCATGTAAACTGTTTGGCGCCAGTGATCCTCAGTCTGCACTCACTTCAGGTTACAGTGACTGGAAAAATGCAGCCACGCGCCTTGTTGAACATGAGGGATCGGAGAGCCACAGAAAGGCCATGGTTACTTATGTTATGCGCTGTGCTGATGTTGGGTGTGTAGATTCAGAACTGAGAAAACACTTTGACAGTGAATGCCAATCCTGGACTGAGGGGTCCTAAAGAGGGTGGTTGCAGTAGTAAAGTTTTTAGCAGAGGGGGCTCCCTTTCAGAGGACATGGCAAAATATTTGGGCCACCTGACAACGGAAACTTTATGGGCATCTTGGGAAGTTATTAGTGAGGTTCGATCCATTCTTGAAATCGCACTTCATAAAAAAATATGGCAATGCCGGCAAAGGGAACTCCCTCTTACCTCTCATCATCTACGTGTTATTGAACTGATGGGTGAACAGGTTCAGGCGGAGGAAATCAGTCAGATAAAGATGGCAAAGTACTTTTCCATCAGTGTTGATTCAACTCCAGATATCACACATACAGACCAGCTCACATTCATAATGCGGTATGTGTCTCCAGATGGCTGCGTCGCAGAGTCGCTTTCTTAAGTTTCTTCCTGTCCAGGGCATTCAGGAGAATCCCTTTGTCTTGCAGTCTGTTCTCGGTGTTTTACAAGATATGGGCCTTGATATGAACAACTGCAGGGGCCAGTGCTACGACAATGCAGCCAACATGTCTGGTATTTACAGTGGCCTGCAAGCGCGCATCAAAGAGATTAACCCGTTAGTCCAGTGGGTGCCGTGCGCCGCTCACACACTCAATTTAGTGGAGCTTAACAGTGTTAACTGCTGCTTTGAAACAGAGGAGTTTTTAACTTCGTACAGACATTATATAATTTTTCATCAAAGTCCACGTTCCGTTGGCAGACAATTACCGCAGGTTTACAGCCTAATGAAAACCACAGGATCGAGACTTTGAAAAGTCTGTCTGACACTAGGTGGTCAGCACACGCACTGGCGACAAAAGCACTTTGTCAGAACTACGGCAAAATTTTAAAGTGGTCTGAAGCAGCAGGTCTCCAGTCTTTTAAGGTGGTCTAAAGCAGCATTTCTCCAGTCTTTTAAGGTGGTCTTAAGAAGCATTTCTCCAGTCTTTTAAAGTGGTCTAAAGAAGCATTTCTCCAGTCTTTTAAAGTGGTCTGAAGCAGCAGGTCTCCAGTCTTTTAAGGTGGTCTAAAGCAGCATTTCTCCAGTCTTTTAAGGTGGTCTTAAGAAGCATTTCTCCAGTCTTTTAAAGTGGTCTTAAGAAGCATTTCTCCAGTCTTTTAAGGTGGTCTAAATAAGCATTTCTCCAGTCTTTTAAAGTGGTCTAAAGCAGCAGGTCTCCAGTCTTTTAAGGTGGTCTAAATAAGCATTTCTCAGTCTTTTAAAGTGGTCTAAAGCAGCAGGTCTCCAGTCTTTTAAGGTGGTCTAAATAAGCATTTCTCCAGTACTTTTAAAGTGGTCTAAAGCAGTAGGTCTCCAGTCTTTTAAGGTGGTCTAAAGAAGCATTTCTCCAGTACTTTTAAGGTGGTCTAAAGCAGCAGGTCTCCAGTCTTTTAAAGTGGTCTAAAGAAGCATGTCTCCAGTCTTTTAAGGTGGTCTAAAGCAGCAGGTCTCCAGTCTTTTAAGGTGGTCTAAAGCAGCAGGTCTCCAGTCTTTTAAGGTGGTCTAAAGAAGCATTTCTCCAGTCTTTTAAAGTGGTCTAAAGGAGCAGGTCTCCAGTCTTTTTAAGTGGTCTAAAGCAGCACGTCTCAGTCTTTTAAGGTGGTCTAAAGAAGCATTTCTCCAGTCTTTTAAAGTGGTCTAAAGCAGCAGGTCTCCAGTCTTTTAAGGTGGTCTAAAGAAGCATTTCTCCAGTCTTTTAAAGTGGTCTAAAGCAGCAGGTCTCCAGTCTTTTAAGGTGGTCTAAAGAAGCATTTCTCAGTCTTTTAAAGTGGTCTAAAGCAGTAGGTCTCCAGTCTTTTAAGGTGGTCTAAAGAAGCATTTCTCAAGTCTTTTAAGGTGGTTTAAAGAAGCAGGTCTCCAGTCTTTTAAGATGGTTGAAAGAAGCATTTCTCCAGTCTTTTAAAGTGGTCTAAAGGAGCAGGTCTCCAGTCTTTTAAAGTGGTCTAAAGCAGCAGGTCTCCAGTCTTTTAAAGTGGTCTAAAGGAGCATTTCTCCAGTCTTCTAAAGTGGTCTAAAGGCGCATTTCTCCAGTCTTTTAAGCAACACTGACTACATCTACAAGAAAGGTCAGAGCAGACTCTACTTCTTAAGGAAGCTGAGATCATTCAACGTCTGCACCAAGATGTTGCAGATCTTCTACAAGTCTGTTGTGGAAAGTGCAATTAGCTTTGCAGCATCTGCTGGGGAAGCAGCATCAGAACCAGAGACTTGAAGAAACTAAACAAGCTGATCAAGAAAGCTGGTTCTGTGCTGGGGAGAACTCTGGAGCCGCTGGAGCTGATCGTTCAAAAAAGAATGCTGCACAAGCTGATGAAGATGATGGAGGACACTTCCCATCCTCTCCACAACACGGTGAAGAATCAACAGAGTGTGTTCAGTGGGAGGCTGCGTCAAGTTCGCTGTAGGACGGAGAGATACAGGAATTCATTCCTGCCAGCAGCATCACCCTAAAGAACAAGACTGACTGACTTTTTTGTTTATTTAAAAAAAAAAAAAAAAGTGAGCTTTTACAATACTGAATTTCCCTTCTGGGGATGAATAAAGTATTTTTCATTCATTTTTTTCATTTCATTTCATTTTTAAAGTGGCCTAAAGCAGCAGGTCTCTAGTCTTTTAAATTGGTCTAAAGCAGCAGGTCTCCATCAGTCTTTTAAAGTGGTCTAAAGAAGCATTTCTCAAGTCTTTAAAGGTGGTCTAAATCAGCAGGTCTCCAGTCCTTAAAAGTGGTCTAAAGGAGCAGGTCTTCAGTCTTTTACAGTGGTCTAAAGGAGCAGGTCTCCAGTCTTCTAAACTGGTCTAAAGGAGCAGGTCTCCAGTCTTCTAAAGTGGTCTAAAGGAGCAGGTCTCCAGTCTTTTAAGCAACAGTGACTACATCTACAAGAAAGGTCAGAGCAGACTCTATTTCTTAAGGAAGCTGAGATCATTAAACGTCTGCACCAAGATGTTGCAGATCTTCTACAAGTCTGTTGTGGAAAGTGCAGTTAGCTTTGCAGCATCTGCTGGGGAAGCAGCATCAGAACCAGAGACTTGAAGAAACTAAACAAGCTGATCAAGAAAGCTGGTTCTGTGCTGGGGATAACTCTGGAGCCGCTGGAGCGGATCGTTCAAAAAGAATGCTGCACAAGCTGATGAAGATGATGGACACTTCCCATCCTCTCCACAACACGGTGAAGAATCAACAGAATGTGTTCAGTGGGAGGCTGCGTCAGATTCACTGTAGGACGGAGAGATACAGGAATTCATTCCTGCCAGCAGCATCACCCTAAAGAACCAGACTGACTTTTTTGTTTATTTAAAAAAATAAAAAAATAAAAAATAAAAAAGTGAGCTTTTACAATACTGAATTTCCCTTCTGGGATGAATAAAGTATTTTTCATTCATTTTTTTCATTTCATTTCATTTTTAAAGTGGTCTAAAGGAGCATGTCTCAAGTCTTTTAAAGTGGCCTAAAGCAGCAGGTCTCTAGTCTTTTAAGGTGGTCTAAATAAGCATTTCTCCAGTCTTTTAAAGTGGTCTAAAGCAGCAGGTCTCCAGTCTTTTAAAGTGGTCTAAAGCAGCAGGTCTCCAGTCTTTTAAAGTGGTCTAAAGCAGCAGGTCTCCAGTCTTTTAAGGTGGTCTAAATAAGCATTTCTCCAGTCTTTTAAAGTGGTCTAGAGCAGCAGGTCTCCAGTCTTTTAAGGTGGTCTAAATAAGCATTTCTCCAGTACTTTTAAATTGGTCTAAAGCAGCAGGTCTCCAGTCTTTTAAAGTGGTCTAAAGCAGCAGGTCTCCAGTCTTTTAAGGTGGTCTAAATAAGCATTTCTCCAGTCTTTTAAAGTGGTCTAGAGCAGCAGGTCTCCAGTCTTTTAAGGTGGTCTAAATAAGCATTTCTCCAGTACTTTTAAAGTGGTCTAAAGCAGCAGGTCTCCAGTCTTTTAAAGTGGTCTAAAGCAGCAGGTCTCCAGTCTTTTAAGGTGGTCTAAATAAGCATTTCTCCAGTACTTTTAAAGTGGTCTAAAGCAGCAGGTCTCCAGTCTTTTAAGGTGGTCTAAAGAAGCATTTCTCCAGTCTTTTAAAGTGGTCTAAAGCAGTAGGTCTCCAGTCTTTTAAGGTGGTCTAAAGAAGCATTTTTCCAGTCTTTTAAAGTGGTCTAAAGCAGCAGGTATCCAGCCTTTTAAATTGGTCTAAATCAGCAGGTCTCCAGTCCTTAAAAGTGGTCTAAAGCAGCAGGTATCCAGCCTTTTAAATTGGTCTAAATCAGCAGGTCTCCAGTCCTTAAAAGTGGTCCTAAAGGAGCAGGTCTCCAGTCTTCTAAAGTGGTCTAAAGGGAGCAGGTCTCCAGTCTTCTAAACTGGTCTAAAGCAGCAGGTCTCAAGTCTTTTAAGGTGGTCTAAGAAGCATTTCTCCAGTCTTTTAAAGTGGTCTAAAGGAGCAGGTCTCCCGTCTTTTAAGGTGGTCTAAAGCAGCAGGTCTCAAGTCTTTTAAAGTGGTCTAAAGAAGCATTTCTCCAGTCTTCTAAAGTGGTCTAAAGGGAGCAGGTATCCAGTCTTTAAAGGTGGTCTAAAGAAGCATTTCTCCAGTCTTTTAAGCAACAGTGACTACATCTACAAGAAAGGTCAGAGCAGACTCTACTTCTTAAGGAAGCTGAGATCATTCAACATCTGCACCAAGATGTTGCAGATCTTCTACAAGTCTGTTGTGGAAAGTGCAGTTAGCTTTGCAGCATCTGCTGGGGAAGCAGCATCAGAACCAGAGACTTGAAGAAACTAAACAAGCTGATCAAGAAAGCTGGTTCTGTGCTGGGGATAACTCTGGAGCCGCTGGAGCGGATCGTTCAAAAAAGAATGCTGCACAAGCTGATGAAGATGATGGACACTTCCCATCCTCTCCACAACATGGTGAAGAATCAACAGAATGTGTTCAGTGGGAGGCTGCGTCAGATTCACTGTAGGACGGAGAGATACAGGAATTCATTCCTGCCAGCAGCATCACCCTAAAGAACCAGACTGACTTTTTTGTTTATTTAAAAAAATAAATAAATAAAAAATAAAAAGGTGAGCTTTTACAATACTGAATTTCCCTTCTGGGATGAATAAAGTATTTTTCATTCATTTTTTACTTTTCATTTCATTTTTAAAGTGGTCTAAAGCAGCAGGTCTCCACGAGTCTTTTACGGTGGTCTAAAGCAGCAGGTCTCCAGTTTTTTAAAGTGGTCTAAAGGAGCATGTCTTCAGCCTTTTAAGGTGGTCTAAAGAAGCATTTCTCCAGCCTTTTAAGGTGGTCTAAAGAAGCATTTCTCCAGCCTTTTAAGGTGGTCTAAAGAAGCAGGTCTCCAGCCTTTTAAGGCGTTCTAAAGAAGCATTTCTCCAGCCTTTTAAGGTGGTCTAAAGAATCTGGGGCCTCATGTACAAAGAGTTGCGTGATTTCCTCCTGAAACTCGGCGTACGATCAAATCCTGAAAACGTCATACGCACAAAAGTTTTCAGATGTATGAATCTGTGCGCATGCATGGATCCAAGTACTTTTCCTTTGTACATCCCAATCAACGTGGAATTGAGCGCACATGTTGGAGTACCTGGACGCCTCCCTGTCCACACCCCCAACATAAATACGCAAATGACATTTAAATGAGATCTGCAGCGGAGATTCTCCTCTCTGCACCATCAGAAATACAAAATATGAGCATGACAGTGAATGAAAAAAATAAAAAAAAAATCACGGAGAACAAACTTGAGGCAGATTGTTTAAGTAGAAACGCGCAAAAATGTGCACTTTAGCGTGCTGTTGTCCGACATTACACTCCAACAAAAAAAAGTGAATGGGAGAGTGTGTGATGCGGTCAGAGTCCGCAAGTGGTCTGATTTCAAGTTGGATGTGAATCGGAGGACGGCTGCTCGTGACGGCTTTTCTTCTTCCAGAAGTGGGGGAGTTCACGCGGGTGACTCCGGTTTGTCTCAAGGTAAATAAATATATATTTGTGAAACGTGTGTTTATACAGTCTCCACCTCACAGTCTGATGTCACTGTAAATACTGGATTTATTAGCTGACACAGGCTATCACCATAAGAGGACGTGCAGGAGGGAATTCCTCCCGCATCACCTGCGTCACAGCCTCGGGGATTCCTCATCCCCCGGACTCTGACGTAACCGACCTGCTACTATGAAATTGCCATACCAGCCGAGTCCTCCCCCTGCTGTGTTGACATAAGTGATTGCCCAGATCATCATATAGACGTTCTCACAAATTAAGTGCATTAATAAAACGACATAAATCAGCATTTATACAAGTGAATTTATTCGCCGGAGCGAGGTGGGGGCGCAGCTGGCCTCGGGTGTATTAACGCGCCCCCATGCAGCCTGGCTTCAGCTCTGTACACAGCGCTGTCTCTGGAAACCTAAAGCGGGCTGGAACAGCCAATTATCATGGGAAAAATCAACAAATCTTCTCGGCCTCTGAATACACGCTCTCTACATATGCACTATGTCGAACGTCTTCTTCAGAGAGCCTAAAGCAGCCATGTCTGGACAGAAGACTTTTTTGCTCCACTTTTGCGCTTTTATATCCACACATAATTGCGGGTGTTAATTGTTTATAAGAGGCAGGTCTCTGTTTCTGTTTAAGGTCAGGTCTGAGGAGCTGGTTTTCAGTCATTTATGTTCTTAAAACAGTTTCCAGCGTCGCTCCGAGTGTCGCCAAAGTCCTCACAACTGTAGAAACGTTCGTACGCCAGCCATGAAGTTGACGTGAAGCACCGCACATTTCCCCACGGTCACTCCATTCTTGATACATCTCGACTTTATAGAATGATCGTACGCCACGTTTTTGTGCGTACGAACCCTTTGTAGCATGAGTCTCAGCCTTTTAAAGTGGTCTAAAGAAGCATTTCTCCAGCCTTTTAAGGTGGTCTAAAGCAGCAGGTCTCCAGTCCTTTAAGGTGGTCTAAAGAAGCATTTCTCCAGCCTTTTAAGGTGGTCTAAAGAAGCATTTCTCCAGCCTTTTAAGGTGGTCTAAAGAAGCAGGTCTTCAGTCTTTTAAGGTGGTCTAAAGAAGCATTTCTCCAGCCTTTTAAGGTGATCTAAAGAAGCAGGTCTCCAGTCTTTTAAGGTGGTCTAAAGGAGCAGGTTTCCAGTCTTTTAAGGTGGTCTAAAGCAGCAGGTCTCCAGTCTTTTAAGGTGGTCTAAAGAAGCAGGTCTCCAGCCTTTTAAGGTGGTCTAAAGAAGCAGGTCTCCAGCCTTTTAAGGTGGTCTAAAGAAGCATTTCTCCTGCCTTTTAAGGTGGTCTAAAGAAGCAGGTCTCCAGTCTTTTAAGGTGGTCTAAAGGAGCAGGTTTCCAGTCTTTTAAGGTGGTCTAAAGCAGCAGGTCTCCAGTCTTTTAAGGTGGTCTAAAGAAGCATTTCTCCAGTCTTTTAAGGTGGTCTAAAGCAGCAGGTCTCCAGTCTTTTAAAGTGGTCTAAAGAAGCAAGGTCTCCCAGTCTTTTAAGGTGGTCTAAAGAAGCATTTCTCCAGTCTTTTAAGGTGGTCTAAAGAAGCTTTAGGAAGAGATTCACTTTAAGGTGATCTAGAAAGGTCTCAGTTCGGTTAAGGTGGTCTAAGAGGAGCCGGTTTCCAGTCTTTAAAGGGCTGGACTCTGATGAATATAAGCAGCAGGTCCCGTCTTTAAGGTGAGTTTAAACAAGCAGGTCTTAGCCTTCTAAGGTGGCTAAAGTAGCAGGTCTCCAGCCTTTAAGGGTCAAAAACAGGTCTGCCTGCCTTTAAGGTGGTCTGACACAAGGATTTCTCCTGCCTTTTAAGGTGGTCTAAAGAAGAGGTCTCCAGTCTTTTAAGGATTAAAGGAGAGGTTTCCAGTCTTTTAAGGTGGTCTAAAAAGGTCTCCAGTCTTTAAGGTGGTCTAAAGAAGATTTCTCCAGTCTTTTAAGGTGGTCTAAAAAGGTCTCCAGTCTTTTAAGTGGTCTAAAAGAAGCAGGTCTCCAGTCTTTTAAGGTGCACAGCAGCATTCTCCACCCTTTAAGGACTGCACAGGTCCTCAGTCTTTTAAGGTGGTTAAAGAAGATTTCTACAGTCTTATAAGGTGGTCTAAACCACTGGTCCCTGCTGTCCCCTTCTGTGGTCTAAAGGCCTTCCACCAGCATCTTTAAGGCGGTCTAAAGAACATGCTTCTGCGCCTTTAAGGTGGTCTAAAGAAGATTAGCCTTTTAAGGTGGTCTAAAAAGCAGAGTTCATAAGGCAAAGACGATTCTAGTCTTTAAGGTACAGCTGGCTCGCAGCCTCTCTAGGTCGGTCATAACAGCTAGTCATTTCTCCAGCCTTTTAAGTGGTCTAAAGAAGCAGGTCATCAGCTCTTTTAGGTGGCTCTAAAGGAACTAGCATTCCGAGTCTTTTAAGGTCAAAGCCAGGCAGGTCCAAATCCCGTGCTGTAAAGTGGGCTAACTTTTGGCCGAGTCTTTTAGGGATAAGCAGAGGGCTCAAGCTTAAAAAAAGAAGCCGGTTTCACTTTAAGGGGTCAAGAAGTTTCTGCCAGTTTTCTTAAGGTGTCCTAAACCCCAGCTCCACGTGTTTTAAGGTGTAAAGAAGTGGACTGGGGATGACTCCGTTTATAAGGTGGTCTAAAGGAGCAGGTCTCCCCGTCTTTTAAGGTGGTCTAAAGAAGCATTTCTCCAGTCTTTTAAGGTGGTCTAAAGAAGCATTTCTCCAGTCTTTTAAGGTGGTCTAAAGCAGCAGGTCTCCAGTCTTTTAAAGTGGTCTAAAGAAGCAGGTCTCCAGTCTTTTAAGGTGGTCTAAAGCAGCATTTCTCCAGTCTTTTAAGGTGGTCTAAAGCAGGTCTTCAGTCTTTTAAGGTGGTCTAAAGAGCAGGTCTCCACCAGTCTTTTAAAGGTGGTCTAAAGCAGACGGTCTCCATCCTTTAAGTGGTTAAAAAGATTTACACTTTTAGGGTAAAAAATCACTTTTAGTAAAAGCCCAGTCTTTTAAGGTGGTCTAAAGAAGCCTTTCTCCAGTCCTTTAAGGTGGTCTAAAGAAGCATGTCTCCAGTCTTTAAGGTGGTCTAAAGAAGCATTTCTCCAGTCTTTTAAGGTGGACTAAAGAAGCAGGTCTCCTCAGTCTTTTAAGGTGGTCTAAAGCAGCAGTCTCCACCAGTCTTTTTAAGGTGGTCTAAAGCAGCAGTTTCCAGTCTTTTAAAGTGGTCTAAAGAAGCATTTCTCAGTCTTTTAAACGCTTACTGACTGTCTACAAGAAAGGTCAGAGCAGACTCTACTTCTTAAGGAAGCTGAGATCATTCATCTGCACCAAGATGTTGCAGATCTTCTATATAAGTCTGTGGTAGAGTACAATTAGCTTTGCAGCATCTGCTGAGGGAAGCAACATCAAGAATCAGAGACTTGAAGAAACTGACTCTGCGCTGATCAAGAAAGCTGGTTCTGTGCTGGGGACAACTCTGGAGCCGCTGGAGCTGATGGGTTCAAGAATGCTGCACAAGCTGATGAAGATGATGAGACTCTTCCCCATCACTCTCCACAACACAGTGAAGAATCGATAGAATGTGTTCAGTGGGAAGCAATCCAACGGGTTTATGGTGTAGGACGGAGAGATACAGGAATTCATTGCTGCCAGCAGCATCCCCCTAAAGAACCAGAGCTGACTCGTTTGTTTATTTTAAAAAAGAAAAGGAGAAAAAGTTGACTTTTACAATACTGAATTTCCTTCTGGGATGAAATAAAGTATTTTTTCATTCATCTTTTTCATTTCATTTTCATTTTTAAAGTGGTCTAAGGGAGACAGGTCTGGTTCTTTAGGGTGATGTGCTTGCAGCAATGAATTTTCTGTATCTCTCCGTCCTACAGCAAAGCTGGCGCAGCCTCCCACTGAACACACTCTGTTGATTCTTCACCGTGTTGTGGAGAGGATGGGAAGAGTCCTCCATCATCTTCATCAGCTTGTGCAGCATTCTTTTGAACGATCAGCTCCAGCGGCTCCAGAGTTATCCCCAGCACAGAACCAGCTTTCTTGATCAGCTTGTTTAGTTTCTTCAAGTCTCTGGTTCTGATGCTGCTTCCCCCAGCAGATGCTGCAAAGCTAATTGCACTTTCTACCGCAGACTTATAGAAGATCTGCAACATCTTGGTGCAGACGTTGAATGATCTCAGCTTCCTTAAGAAGTAGAGTCTGCTCTGACCTTTCTTGTAGATGTAGTCAGTGTTTGGCAAAGACTGGAGACCTGCTATGGAGCCCACTTTAAAAGACTGGAGAAATGCTGCTTTAGAGCACCTTAAAAGACTGGTGGAGACCTGCTGCTTTAGACCACCTGAAAAAGACTGAGTGAAGAACCTGCTGCTTTAGACTACCTTAAAAGACTGGAGAAATGCTGCTTTAGACCACCTTAAAGGACTGGAAAATGCTGCTTTAGACCACCTTAAAGGACTGGAGACCGTCTGCTTTAGAGGACCATAAAAGACTGGTGGAGACCGTCTGCCCAGACCACCTTAAAAAGACTGGTGGAGACCTGCTGCTGAGACCACCTTAAAAGACTGGTGGAGACCTGCTGCTTTAGACCACCTTAAATGACTGGAGAAATGCTGCTTTAGACCACCTTAAAAAGACTGGATACATGCTTCTTTAGACCACCTTAAAAAACTGGAGACCTGCTGCTTTAGACTACCTTAAAAGACTGGATACATGCTTCTTTAGACCACACAAAAAAGACTGGAGACCTGCACTTTAGACCACCTTAAAAGACAAGGAGACCTGCTGCTTTGGAGCCACCTTAAAGGAGTCATCACCCCGGAAATCCCACTTTTTCATGTTAAAACATGTGTATTGGGGTAGGAATTAAGTAAAAAAGTGCCAGAAACTCCTGAAAGTGAAAGTGGCTTCGTTTTTCAGCTTGAGCTCTCTCCTCATCCCAGAATCGGCCACAGAGCGCGCACTCCACAGCCACGCGGAGTGGACCCGCCTCTCGCGTTGACGTCAACCGCCTCGGCCTGCTAAGCTAGTCTCTTTAGCGCCACCTAAAAGCAGCTGATTGCACCTGCCACGGAGGAGTTATGACCAGCTGTTATGACGTGAACTCGAACGGCTGCGAGCGAGCTGCTAAGCTAGCGTCTTTGTTATGAACTCTGCTTTTCACCGGCTCCTGCGCAGAAGCATGTCCGCCTTACAGATGCTCGTGGTCGGCCTGAGTTGGGGCCGGGGACAGCAGGGACCAATGTGGATTATATGTATCAGTGAGGATGTGCAGTCGGTAAGTGTTGCTGCTGTGCAACTTATCTTTTGTGTCAGAGACCAGTAAATGGTGGTAGACGAGCGGACAAGCTGCTAATGTAGCTACAGAGGAAGCTAACACTGTTTGGTTAACTTCTACTCAGACGTCCGCTCCTTATATTCATCCAGAGTCCAGCCCTTTACTCCGGATCCTCTCCATCAACCGCACCGTGACGTTTTTATCACGTTTTTCTCTGTTGGGACATCATTTCCCTTCACCTGCTCTGTCCTGATAAAACGTTGTTGCAGCTTTGATGCTTGCCTCGTGAAAGCGAACACAGACGGGTCTTACTTTCTGTTACGTGATCTCGCATGAACAAACAAAAGTTGGGGATAAAAGAGGTTAAAATGGGTTCATTAGAATTTTCGTGCACCCAACTATAATTAAAAATTCATTTGAAGATAATTTAAAAAGGATTGTGTATGTAAAGCAAAAGGTTATGAGACCTTTAAAAAGACTGGAGAAATGCTGCTTTGAACCACCTTAAAAGACTGGAGACCTGCTGCTTTAGACCACCTTAAAAGACTGGAGACCTGCTGCTTTAGACCACCTTAAAAAGCTGGAGACCTGCTGGGTGAGACCACTTTAAAAGACTGGAGAAATGCTGCTTTAGACCACCTTAAAAGACTGGAGAAATGCTGCTTTATTGAACCACCTTAAAAGACTGGAGAAATGCTGCTTTAGACCAGCAGGCAAAGACTGGAGAAATGCTGCTTTAGACCACCTTAAAAGACTGGAGACATGCTGCTTTAGACCACCTTAAAAGACTGGAGACCTGCTGATTTAGACCACCTTAAAAGACTGGAGACCTGCTGATTTAGACCACCTTAAAAGACTGGAGAAATGATACTTTAGACCACCTTAAAAGACTGGAGACCTGTTCCTTTAGACCACCTTAAAAGACTGGAGACCTGCTGATTTAGACCACCTTAAAAGACTGGAGACCTGCTGATTTAGACCACCTTAAAAGACTGGAGAAATGCTGCTTTAGACCACCTTTAAAAGACTGGAGAAATGCTGCTTTAGACCACCTTAAAAGACTGGAGAAATGCTTCTTTAGACCACCTTAAAAGACTGGGAAATGCTTCTTTAGACCACAGCAAAAAAGACTGGGAAATGCTTCTTAAGACCACCAAAAAAGGCTGGAGAAATAGCTCTTTAGACCACCTTAAAAGACTGGAGACCTGCTTACTTTAGACCACCTTAAAAGACTGGAGACCACCTGCTTTAGACCACCTTAAAGGCTGGAGAAATGCTTCTTTAGACCACCTTAAAGACACAGAACCTGCTGCTTTAGACCACCTTAAAAGACTGGAGACCTGCTGCTTTAGACCACCTTAAAAGACTGGAGACCTGCTGCTTTAGACCACCTTAAAAGACTGGAGACCTGCTGCTTTAGACCACCTTAAAAGACTGGAGGACACACTGCTTTAGACCTGCCTTAAAAGACTGGAGACCTGCTGCTTTAGACCACAGAGAGAGAAGTACAATACACCTTGTCAAATCAGATGAGTTATGGCCCCCAGGTGTCATTTATGATCCTGTGACGTCATTTATGACCCATGGATGTGTTTTTATGGTATGCAGGTGCAGTGTGGGAATGTGATGACGTGTTCCCGTCTTTGATTTGTTTTAGTGAAATACAATTAGATATCAAGGTTCTTTTAAAAGTTGATGAGACTGATGTGTTCCTGTTATGCAGGTGTAGGATGGAATGTGAGTCCCTTCACCTCCGTCCAGCTGCGACTCCCCCTTTTAGTAATTAAGGCATTTGTTGTCTCTGTATCCTTTAGCTCCTGCCTACCTTGAAGCGTCATGAGGCTCCTCCTGCCTTCCACTCTGATTTGGGCTGAGAGAGGAGGAGGGTGTTGGAGGGAAATCTAAAAAAGAGCTCCATGTATTCCTGTAGATGTTAGTCTCCCTATAATATTACTTTTAAATGCTTCATTAACAACAAGTAATAAAAGTCAGGCAGAGTGGACCATTTGTGTGGAGGGAAATATATCCCACAGTCTGCCTGTGGAAGGATGTTTGTATGCAAATGTTGCTTCGACACCCACTTTCACATGATAAACCACCTCCTGCTCATCATCCAGCTCGGGGGGTGATGTAGGAGAGGTCTCTGTTAATGATTGATGACAGCAAATCGTTTTGTTTCTACAGACACTTGGATCACCTGGAAAAGCTTCTTAACAAAATGTAGGATTCAGACTTAGAGATGCAGATATTTTTACTGAAAGGAGGGTGTAATATTTGTAGGACCAACCCAGCACAGCTGTATACTAAACAAGTTTAATGTAACCAAGTGCTAACTTTGAGGCATTTAACATTCAGCAGATTGAACTTTAAAGGGCATTTACTTACAAAAACACATTGACTTTATGGAATTTATCAAGAAGTTAAAGCTAAATACAGATGTGAATGAGGCATGGAATTTTATGAGTGGTGATGAGAAAAGACTTTCACTGAAAACCGGAGAGGTGAAAACATATATCGTATACTAAATTATTATATTCTAGCAAAAAACAAAATTAAATTTGAAAAATAATTCCATGTTTGTGTATTTTTGAAATAAAAGATATGATGTTCAATTGTAAAATAAAGGATTTGTTTAAATTTGATAAATATTTCTGAATTTTACATTTTCATCTGAAACAAGAACAAGTTGATTACTTCAAGTTCTGCGAATATTTTTTTGTTGTATTTTTTTCAATCGAAACAAAAAAAATTTTTT
>JALJCO010006901.1:0-19628 GCA_023101725.1 Atherinomorus stipes
TTTTTTCATTTTAGTTCGAAATGAAAAATAAAAAATAAAATAAAAATAGTTAGGGTTAGGGGCTAGGCAGTGCATTATGCCAATGACTCTCCTCACTAAGATGGAAGTACAAGGATGGCTGTGTGTGTGTGATTCTTTTACAGGTGCTCAAGTTTGCAGCCTTTGCCTTCAGGGGAGAATCAGTGGGCAGAAACAAAAAGGAAAACATGCCTTGTTTTGTTTCAAGGGGAGCAAGAAAGTTTAGGATAAAGGTTGAGCTGATTTTATGATGAGAGACCAGTGCATCGGATGAGTTATATGGAGAGTCCAAGCTATTAAAAGCAGAGGAAAAGTGAGCATGGTCAATGTCCTGCGGTAAGGTTAGGAAATGAAATGAGGTTTGGCTGAGGAAAGGACAAGATTTGCGCTGAAAGAGAAGAGGAAATTTCTTTAGGAAATACCTCTTCGTATTATTATATGCTTCAATAAGAACCTCTCACTTCAATCGGGCAAAATAGCTTTTGTCAGTGGTTGTCATGGTGATTCCAGGTATCCAGGCTCCATTGATGGCTGGGTAAAGATACTGTGAGTTGATTGAACCAACTCAAAGGAGCTGTTCTGAAACCAAAACTCAGAGTTGCTCAGCTCAGAGTAAATAAACCTAGAGTTTCTTTTCAGACTCATTAGCTGCATTTACTTGGAGCCAAATATACTGATTGCTTTTAGTTTAAAAGCTCTATTGGAGTGAAGATGATCCATGTAAACATCTCTTTCCGACTGAAAAGTGCCAAACTGAAAGAATTTTCAATCCATTTCACAGGGGTAGAATATTCTTTTCCAAACTGAATGTGGTATCATGTAAACACTGAATTGGAAAGTTGTCAGGTTGCGTTCTTACAGCGCATGCTCTGACTAGACGAAAATGTGCAACAAGTGACATTTTCTCACTTTGGCAGATGGCAATGAACAACGAAACGCCCTTGACAGCTGCAGAAAGTTAGTTTTTAATTCAAACTCTGTCTCTACGTCTTTTTTCCTCTTGGTTGTTACAAGTAGAAGCGCATGAGTATCAGCTGCTGCTTGACTAAAGATCTGCAGAAACCGCAACAGTGGCAATCAGTTTTTAGAATTCCATCTTTGGTAGATAATGTAAACATCTTTCTGCGCATGTCAGACAGAACCATTCTGCTTTTTCAACAGCTGCTTTGAAATCTCGTTTAGGAATGATTTCAACCCGAAAGGGAAAGTCTCCATGTAAATGTGGCTAGAGTTAACGAAAACTTTCTGTAACAGGCCCCAAGTGTCTCACTACTGCAGCCTCTGTTTAATAGAGGCCGACTTCTTCCTCTGACTCTGCCTTGCTCCTCTCCTTCTGCATCCCTCCAAGGTACAAGGGGCTTTAAGGGAGAAGAAAACATCAGTTTTCCTTCCTCAAATACTGCATCTTCAACACTGCACACAGAAGTTATAGATGTGCTCAGCATGATAGTAGTATTTTCCTAACTTTTCTGTGACTAAAAAAATAAACTAAAATTATTTCATGGATATATAAATACCTGTCATGGTGCCAACACTGCCGTCAGTCTTGAAGGGTTGAGAAAACTAAATTATTATTTAGGCATTTTTGGTGTTTGAGAAAAAGTCAGATCAGATTCCTAAATTTTTCCCCCATGGAAACTTACTGTAAACAGCCTTTTGACTCAAACTATCTCCATGTTTTGTAAGTCTACCCCAGGAAAGAACATTTCTAGGCCTGGTCTTCAAGCCTTAAAGGTTCGATTTGGATTGACGGACAGAACAGCGACATCACGTGTGTCTAGATAGTAGTTGCAACGGCAGGAAAACAACTCCAGCCATTTGGTTGCTCAGGCTCGCTGCCCATATGGCAGTGACCAGCAGGCTGCAACATGTCCATCAAGTTTTGCAGAGGAGTTTTATAACTGACAGCTAATGTTAGCCATGTTAGAAAGTGAGTTAGCTTACCGATCCAGGAGAAAAAAGTTGCCATTTCCGTGTATTTGATGCTGTGGAAAATGTTTATGTGGTGTTTATGTAATGTCACCCCCTTCCCACCACCACTACCACATGCACCCAACCATTTACCATGAAATACATGAAAAAAATGCACTGTATTTAGGGGGTGAGGGGGGGGCAATGCCTTTTGAATAATCATTAGTTCACTAGAACTTTAAAGAATTTGCTGCCCACCCCCCAGTTTGAGAACAACTGCGCTAGGGGCTGGCTGCAAAACAGAGCAAATCCCCAAAGACTCCCATGTTAAAAATGCCAACTTCACAGCAAAAATAAACATGTTTACAGCCTGGTTCAAAAAATCATTTTAGATTTAATGGGTCATGTTTACCTTTATGTCAACTGTGAGCGGGTGAATTTGTTTTTATAACTCATCCGTTTAGATGTTATTTAATCTTAAAATTACACATAATTAAGGGCGTTTCCTTTTGATTGACATGCGGCAGACCGGAAGCCAACCTGCCGACCGGTAGCTACTAGTTAGCTCTCAGTAAGGTCTCAGTAAGCTCTCAGTAAGGTCTCAGTTTGTAGCAAAGTAGCACAACGGTGGTTTTTAGTCAACTAATAGCAAGTCTAAGCGTGTCTGACCTTTACCCCGCTGCTTAGGGGGCTTATCTTTGTTAGCTCTTGTTAGTTTCGAGTTAGCTCGGTTAGCGTTTAGCCCAGAGTACGTCAGCTGTCAATCATTTGCCCGTGGCTCGGAGCGGCCTTGCCTTTGCCCATTTAAGTATTTCACATGGGTGACGACACACGTGACATGGCAAGATGATGACGGTGGGACACGCCCAACTGGCTTTACTTTTAGCTCCTCAGAAACCAACGGGTGATGTAGCAGAAGGTTCGTCCCTCTCTATTAATAGTCTATGGGCAACCTACAATGGGGGCCTGTATTGGCTTGTAGATGTAAACATAATGCCATTGTCAAACCCATTAGAATGTATTTATATTTATTTTCAGGCTATATATAATTTTTTAAGGACATGGTGTACTTTCATTCTGCACCCCTCCAAATGCCTCTCGGAGGTATTGTTATTTTTTTAAATATAGATTTTAATAAAAATGTTCCATATTCAACCTTTAAATGACTCATACCCATGTACTGTATGAGAAATTGGTAATAGAATGGGCTTTATGCACAACTGCACTACTTCCTGAACTTAAGCCAGCACCTTTGTTTCCTGTCTTTCATTACTGGCAAATTGATTAATCCAGGTCTGCCTGACCTCAGCAACCACAATGACAATAGCCAGACACACCTGGATTAATCGGTTTGTCCAGTAATGAAAGACAGGAAACAAAAGAGCTGGCTTAAGTTCAGGAAGTAGTGGAATTGTGTATAAAGCCCATTATTGAAAACTGGACTGTAAAAATTAAAAGTGACAGAGATATGGTTAGTGAAAAGTCTCCTTCTCACTCCACATCTTTAAATCCTAGTTGGTTGAGTTCATCCCTAAAATACTGGAATGGGCCTTGGTGTCTGCGACATGTGCTGGAAATAACACAAACCCCTGATCTTCATTAAAATCCTTGTTCAACGTAACCTTTTACAGGACAGGGGCTGCCATCAGGATGCACTTGTTGAACCTGACTTTCGACACCCTTATATATCTTGTCAGAAACTATTTGGTTGAATTTAACTAAACAAAAAGGCTTTAAAATTCCCCTCAGACACCAGTGGGTCTATGTTCTGCCAAAGTATTTTAGCTTTAAACATTTAAGGAATTCCTTCTCGACCATAACAAATGAATTCTCCCAAGTTGTGCACAAGTTTAATTCAGGCACACAAACTGCACTCAGAGTGACCCTGTTTTATGACTCAGTGAGGTCCAGTGAGATAAGTGGTCAGCTCTCATAAGAGTGCTCATAATTCACTTGATGTTTTGGCACATAGGAATATATGTATGAGGAGCTCGGGTGATGAGCATGTTTGTGCTGTTAGTAAACAGAGTCTCTGCAAAGACCAAGACTAATTAATTTAATGCTTTTGACCCTGGTCATGTTCATCCTGTTACTGCTGCTATTATATCATTATTTGCCTCCTTGTTTACATTCTGTTACTCCTCATCTTGCAGTTTAAATTAAGTTTAAGTGTCACATAAATGCATAAATCCTATGTGGGTGTTTGTTACTGCAGCCTGCACTGAAACTGACCTTTTAAAGCCCGCTCTGATTAAACCTTTTATTCCTTTGCTGTGTAGAGTTTCCTCTGGAAGACTTTGTCGGCATATTCTCTTCTCATCATCCGACCCTTGTTTCTCTTCGCCCTTGACCTTTGTGCTGTATCGGGTGTCAAACGACGTCACAGGTACCAAAAAGGTCAGCTCAGTGTTGTTGGTTTTACCTGCTGAGAGGAGAAGAAAGAGCACTATTCAGAATGTGGCCCATAAGGCGCAAACATGCTTCCAGAAAAATAAAAATCCCCCTCTTTTCTGCACATGTATGAGTCATAAATTAATGATTTATGACCCAGAGGCATATTGGCAATGCTAATATATCTACACTTGTTTTGTTTTCTCCAGATGCAAGAGGAGGATCTGTGGTCCAAGTGCTGTTAGGATTCATAACCCCACTGTTGCTACATCTGGTAAGGTTAGGCTTCCTATGTAGTTTTGGTCAGAGTCCATTTGAGTGCAGTATATGAGTCATATGATGCACAGATGGTGGCTGGGTAGAAGGGAAAGAACTGAATTTCTCAAGACTTTATATATGTGTCCATGCATCAGAGCATAAATTGGGTTTCAATTCACATTATGTTGAACTCAATCTTGGTATAATCATGCTGTCATCTGTTCCAACACTTTCAGTTACTAAATTCCAGTAACATAACAAGAAATCATAACACTACAGGTTCTTTCTTTTTCCCCCTGCACTGCATCATTTGCTGTATGAGCATTGCAATGAGGGGACTAAGCTGTGCAGCACGGTTCAGATAACGGACAGCAGCTGATCCAGTGCCAAAGCTCTCCGGGTGAAAGGCCCCACACAGCCTCAGTGCATCCACACAGGTGTTTCCATTTTCCTTGGCTGATTAGAGCTCTTCTCAGTTCTGTGCGGGCATGCACAGCTTGTTCTTGTTTGACATCTCTCTGTGTTTCCTGTGAGCTTGCTGCACCTGTTGGAACGGGTCCAATGACAGCTTTATCACTTTTACTGGCATGTGGGGTCCAGTTACTGACTTCACATTAGACGTCTAATTAGTCAAGTTAATCAAAAATATTGTGTAAGTACGTGGTTATGCCCAATTAGGGCACTTTAGACTAAATTTTTTAGCCTCTGCTGTGATTATTCATCCCTCTGTTGTCCTTAACTTTGTGTGTTTCACCATTTTACCATGTTTCTCATTCATTTATGCACAGCTTTTTTTACATGGGTCAACATCTGCTTCCTGTGCATCTCCAACATAAAACCTCCTGCTGTCACGTGCATGTATAAACAGCAACCCTGAATAAGTCTGAACCAAACTGTCTGCACCTTCTCCCATAAATCTTAGATGTCATTGTTAAAAAAATGATAAGATTCCCGTGTTCAGGGGGTTCCAAATCTACAAAATGAGCCATGGATTGAATTTGAGCATTAATCTTTGCTTATAAAAATCTTAAACATTTACATCTTCACAACAGCAGGGCAAATTGTTCCTGAAGATTTTTCACTGTGCACACACAGCAAATCCCCTGATCAAACAACTTTGCTACGTCTGACTCGAGTTCTTATGAGAAAGCAATTGCAGATTGGTTTTAGCCTCTTCATCATTTAACAGTGCAGTTTCAGCCTCAATTTCTTTTTGGTCCTCCTTGCTGGCTACCAAAGTGGCACCAGCACTAGAAGCTCTGACTTCCCTGACAAAATAAACCTCTACAGGAAGCTCATTCCTATAATTTGTTTGATTTTGGCCTCAATTTCCATTAAGATACCAATGACAGAACATGTCATAAACTGAGGAGACCAGCAATTGATTCACAGCCAAGAGTATGAATTAAAACATACGTCCAAGAGCCAAATGATGTCATGCTGCTTGTGCTTGCACACTCTCCACCCTGCAGTGTTGGTTTGCATCCAACTTCTATGGCAGCAGTAAAAAAAAAAAGTGTAAAAGAAGAGTGTGTGGTACAGAAAGTGATGCATGTATCTGTCGTACAGTAGTTTTACTGATTGTTTCAGAAGTCTCAGGCATGAACATGCACCACAGCTTTGGTCTCTTGGCCTCCATGGGGCCCTCAGGCTGAAAATGGAAGACAGAGAGAGACAGATATAAATCTATGCACTCACCTCCTCCTGTTTCTCTGATTGTTAACCTTTGTTTGACTTGCTTTTTGCAGTATTTGACTAAATGAATGCCTTTTTCCCCCCATTCACATAAAATATCCTAAACTCTTAATCCATTTTTGTCATTTCTAGCTGATGTTGGCACAAAGGTAAGGACAGCAACAATAGATATTTAAGCTTTTATCTAAAACAAAAGCTTTTCTGTGTGGTATTAAGGGACATTTTCAAGTCATCCATCTTTTGCCTGTCTCATCTTTGATTCCCTCCTCTTTCTTTACCATTGTTCATCGTCTTCTGTCGGCAGCTTGGCTTTCACGTCCTGACCTACTTTATTATCTGTCAAAAGACGCTGAAGCTGCAGCTACTCCTGCTCTGTGAGAGAAATGGAGCTTGAGTCAACTTGAACGATGTTTGAATGGAGAAAATGATCAAAAGCCGAGAAAAGGAGCAAGCTCAGCACAAATGGTTCGGAGAAATGATACAATCTATGGGAAACAGCGCCCGAGCATCAGGATTTCTCTCACTCGGGCCAACATGCTGCATTACAAGAGAAAGATGGTAAAAAAAAGAGAAAAAGTATTCCACACAATCGAGCAATCATCATATAAGGGATACCTTAACAGCCTGCATTGCAAAATAGATGACATCTACTTCTGATTTTTACTATGAAATGATATTTCGTTTGTTACCATCTCTAGGGTTTGCAGAGAATGGTCTAGAAAATAGAAAACTTCCAAAGAAATTATGGATGAAAATGCCATACTGATGAGAGGTCAGGGAAAAATGGGCAGACTGGTTAAAATGATAGAAAAGTAGCAAATTACCAATGGTTCAAACCAAGGTATGCAGAATACCATGTCTGATCACACAACTCATCAAAACTTGAAGCAGATGGTAAACCACATGTCACTCCAGTCAGCGAATAACAGGAAACTCTAGCTATTGTTCACACAGACTCACCAACATGTTAAAGATTGGAAAAAAAGTTTATTGATCTAATGAGTCTCCATTTCAGCTGCAAGACGCAAATGGTAGGGTCAGGATTTGAGATAAACAAGATGAAAACATGGATGCCTTGTATCAACAGTTCGGGCTACAAGTGCTACAAAAGTGTAAAGTGTGGGAGATGTTTTCTTGTCACTTCCTGTTTACTGGTTGATAAAACTCACATTTAGGATTTTCTTTTTTTTACGGGAGGGGGGCAAAGGATATTTGAAAACAAAGTGCATGTTTTTTCCCATCAAACATCTACAAAGAGTGTCATATTTTCCTGCACTGTGAAATCTAACTAGTTATTTTCTTTACTTTAAAAAATTATGTAAACTTGTTGCCTTAGAAAGATTAGTTTTTATTAATGGGTATGACAAAGTACAATCAACTAGAATGGTTTCAGTTGGTAGACCTTTTTTGAACTTGATTAGTCTGATTAAGCTGTAAATGAATAATGTTTATGAAGTGAAACTTAGAATGCGTCCCAGTACACCCACTAGCCCTACTTTTTAGCTCTACCCCTAAATTTTGTAGGGGAATTCCCACGAAGGTCGTGGTGTCCCAATTCCCTCTTTGCATGTAGGGGTAGGGGGACATACAGATGTGGAAATGAAAAAGTTCCACCTTTTTCTGCCAGAAGTGGTGCAATAATGATGCACTATTACTGCACTATCACTGGCTGAACGATTTGTTCCGCAAGAACATCATCACGCACTGTGTCCAACCTTGGCGTGTGGAAAGGTCCTTGTTCCGGGCATTGTTTTTTATGCTCTGAAATTGTTTCCCCTGGGCACACAAGTTTCTCTGCGTGATTGAATTAGCAGACAAGTTGCTGGTAAATGGCTTGCAGTCGGCAGAAAGGGTAACTTTTTCATGCCCGCATCTGTGACGGGGGGTAGTGGGTCTGAATCTAGCCCTTCAAACCGGGGGGGCGCCAGGTGGTGACTTGCTGAGGGAGGGCCGGAGAAAAGGGAACAATTGCAACCCCTCGGAGAGGAAACTGACAAATGTACATATGTACAGATTATACATTTCTTCGCAACGTTAGCCAGACTAACAACGCTAGCTAGACTAAAATACTGATGAAAAGCTTGCGAAGGCTGTTTGGCAGTTTACAAGAGATAACAGTCGTCAATGGCGACTTCTCTGTGGTTGTTTTGTTTATTAATCAACCAAAGCATGATGAGTGATGGGGAAAAAAAAAAGAAAGAAAAACGATCGCAACTATCAACTCCGTGTTGTTGCTGGGTGTGTTGTTACAGTATGGTGAGACGCATGTGCAAACGTCACTACGCAGTCGCTTACATGCCTGAATGTAAATGCAGTGAGTGGTGTCCCAATTCCTAAGGAAGATTACAAAGCTCTACCCCTTGTGGCTTAAATTCGAGGGTGTAGTAGTAGTGAGTAAGGGCTAGCGGTTGAAAGTAGGGGAAACATATTGGGCCTTAATGTGATTAATTTAACATAAATTATAGTAAATGCTTCACACAAACTTTGTTTTATTTTGTACCAACATAATGATTTCAAGTTCATTTTACTTAAAGATGTGGAAAAACAAACCCAAACCATGATACTACCACTACTGTATTTCACAGCTTAAGTTATTCCGACAGGCTAAAAGATTTTTTAAACTTTTCTCCAGATGTAATGCTTTGCATTTAAACATAAAAAAGTGCTTTGGTCTAAGACAGTGATTCCCAACCCTGGTCCTCAAGGCACACTATCCTGAAGACTTTCCATTTTACCCTGCTAGGACATAACCTGACTCCCGCCACCTGGTATTTGCAATACCATCTGGGGAGGGAGTTAACCCGATGTCATTTCAAATTAGTCTTTTTTTTCTAAAACTCTTGCATGTGATTGGATAGAAGATCTGTCCGTCATCTTGACTGACACGCTACTTCAGCCACTCACGTTGAACCGAATGACGCAACCCGTGACGCAACTCAGAGCGACACCAGAGCCACCACGCATAGAGGATCGAGTTATCAAAACATGTTATCAAGCTCAAAAAGCTTCAGTCAAACAACATGGCGGCGGCGGCGACAGCTAGTACGAGCGGTGTACAGTCTGTGAACGACTTTTGTCGAATGTGCCGTCCTCTGTTCGTCTTTCAAGGAAGATATATTTGGAAGATTTGACAAAACAGTGGAAATAGCCAAATCAATTTCGTCGCTCTGATTCCTACGGCAAGCCGCCATGATTGTTGTTGTCTGAAATAACTGACTGACTACACTGCTGTCGCCTGTGCTTCTACATCACATCCGGCCAAAACGCCGCCCATCCTTCAAAAGTCCCACCCGCGATTAGTGATTGGCTCCTATTATTCTCTAGCCAGACGAAATCACCTATAACTGTCGCCTTACTCAGATGGAGTGCGTGAGGAAAGGGAACCCCCGCGTGTACTTGTTGAACGCACCCAGATGATGTAAATCAGGTTAGCTAGGACACAGCTGATTCAAAATAAATGGATCTCTGATGAGCTCTGCACCATTCTGCTACTGACCCATTAATGTGAGTTATCTGCGTTTCAACAGGGCAACATGGAAAGTCTTCAGGATAGTGTGCCTTGAGGACCAGGGTTGGGAATTACTGGTCTAAGCTATGTATAAAATACAGTAATCTTACTTCATTGTGGCTGTTTGTCAAGGTTTACAAACTTTTAAAGATCACTACACAGTGTGAGCTTAGCCAAAAATGGAAGAAAAAAATTATTTCTGCCCCTTACACGTTGTTGGAAAGCTGGAATAGTCAGCTTGACAGCAAGGTATAACTTGTAATGATTGTAGATTTGTGAAATGAACAGCAGAGCTAAACATGTGGAATGTACCCCCTAAAAAATGCCAAAATCCCTCTGTTGGTATTTACTCTGATTTAGATGCTGCAAGGTGTGTCGCTGTGACAAATGTATGACTGGTAACTGACTGATAGACATTTGAGAATTAGATTCTGAAGCCAGTGGGGATCCCATATCTCCAGAATATGGGACCTGTCTCCATCCACCAGAATGACAATGCTCTTCCCCACAGAATCAGAATAATCACAGAGTACCTCAAAAATTTGGGAGTGGAGAGGACGGAATGGCCTGCTCCGAGTCCAGACCTCAACCCAATGGAAAAATTGTGGGACTAGCATGGGCGTGCTGTGTGTGGACTAACACAACCACGCTGGTCGATCTTCAGAAACTCCTGGTTGAGGAATGGGATGCCACCCAGCAGCAAAATGCAACGAGGCTGACGTGCCAAGCTGCATACAGATCTTCCTATGCTTCTGATGTGCCTGGCAGCATAGATTTTTTTTTTTTTTTTGCATACTATTGCTGGAGTGCAATCATCCAATCCTCCAAGCAACTCCAAGGAAGAGATTGTCAAGGGATTTTGACACATTTTTGGGGGGGACACTCCACAAATGTAGCTGTATTGCTCATTATACAGAGTTGCAATCCTTACATGGCATACCTTATCATAAAGGTGCCTAATCTGGCTTTCCAACACTGTATGATACAATACCCATTGGTATCATTAAAGAGTACAAAGTACGGATCAAACACAAATTTCCTTACTTTTTGTGCTAAGTTTAGTTTTATGGCTCAGCTAGTTGCCATAGTTAGTTTAACAAGTTAAAATGTTCCACATTATCTGAGGTTTTCCAAATATGATGAGCATCACAGATGACTTAAATATCTTTTTGGCACTAGAGGTGAATTCTTTTGCTGCTCAGTCGCTTATGGCTCCATTACAGCTTTTAACCTGCTTTTTCGACTCAAAAACTTCATTTGATTCCTTAAGTTTTAGGCTGGCAATACTGATTGAGAATGAACAGAAATCCCATTCTTAAATCATGTGGGCATCTTTTGGGACGACTTATGGGTTACATCTGCACATTTTAGGCCTTTATGTGCCATATCAGATGCTTTTCACCCCATGATAGGAGAGCAGTCGCCTAACTGACAGCGCAAGGGCTATTTCAGTAGCTTGTACCATTTTTTGTAATTCTTCACTAATTGTAAAAGAAATTCAAATGCTTAACTTTGACCCAGCCGTCTTAGAAAGAAAGGTTTCATAAATAAAAAACTAACTGGCAATCAAGATATTGATGAAGAAGGAGAAAAATAAATGATGTTGCATTTAGGATAAATTGGAAAATTAGTTTTTCTTGGCTCTCCACACATGCTTGAGGGAAAAAAAAAGGAAAAGAATTGTTTATTCTTTGTTGAAAAGAACCATTTGAAGCAGTTTTAGATTTAATCAGGCGCTCAGAGCAACCCACTAAGTTTTCTGAGAGATTGAGCCAAATGGGCTTGTGTTTACAAGAACGCACTGGAACATTTAGGATATTTTTCACATCGTGCAAAGTATGAAATCCATCTTCTGTCAACACATTCATAGTTAAATACAGCGGAGTGGCTTAAAATCCCTGTTAGTTATTAATCCATGTGCATGGAGCTGACTGTGGATCAGAAGATGACTAGTCGGTGTGACTGATGTGCTCATGACAGAGTCAGAGCTTACTGTAAGCGACAAAGCCGAGTAAACCGCTAGAAATGTGCTGAGGCAGCATGCGTTAACCCCCCCCCCCCCCACACACACACACACACACATACGTGCACACACACACACAGACCGAGTCAATTCCCAGAATACAGTAAGCACTTGATTTTCAGAAAGAATTAGATGAGTCCACGGTGGATAAAGTCAAGCTGAATTTCCAAACAATGTAACTGTGTTTGCGTGGGATGAAGATAGCAAAGGCCGACAGCTTGTGCACGGTGACTTTCCCACAAATTTCGAAGGAAAGCCATGGAGAGAAAAACTAATGATCAAGATTTGTAGGCATTTCTTATGGCTTTTGCTTTTATCTTAGTATTTGTTTAACTCCTTTCCTGACTAGTGATGTATTTGATGTCTAACATTAGCAGCACTGCTTGTTTAGAGTTAATGGTTGAAGAAATGGGTAAATCCCATGTGTTGAGATTAAACATCGTGCCACCTACAGCGGTTCAAGCTCCATCAAGGGGAAATTCCCAAGGAAAAAAAAAAGATTTGGGGTCATAGCCGTTCTGTCAGATTTCTACTACAATATTTATGTGGGAAGTGAAGTACAATGGCACCACATCAATGGCTGCACAGCATCAGTGACGTTGTTGTTTACAGTCTCCAGTAAAGAAAGAGAGCAAAGCCTGCGTTAACCAATATTTCCTCTGCCAAAAATCACCTTTTACTGTAAACTGTCTGGATGCGGTTTCTCTGACTCACAAACTTGTTAAGATGACCGTGTTCTTTTTGTTTCCATGGCACAGCAAAATGAAGTCACCAAATCCAAATTACACATCAGGCAACGCATGTTTGGGAAATGTAAACTGCAAATCAACATGGTGCTGTAATCTGCATAGAAAATTACAGTGCAAGGTAAGAGGAGGAACAACTGGCACAAGTGATGTGTTTAAAGAGCCCTGTAGGCAGCGGGGTTTGGTGAGGATTATAGGAAGCAGTACGTGAGATGGCAGATTGGCTAAAACCCTGTCAGACATCTGTGTGGCCCTGGTGAGGATTGGACAAGGGCAGATCATTGGATCCAGATGTTGGAAAAGCTTTGGTGCTCTTGTGCCACAACGGTTTTGTTCGAAGAACAAGTGATTTCATGGAGCCTAAATATTCAGATCTGTTAGGAAATCATTTGTCTTATGTTAAGTGAGCCGCATTTAAACAGCTTTCAGGGGAAGACAAATTATGTCAGGTGGTCTCCCTTTCTGTCTCTCAGGAGAGAGACATGATAGCTTACATTTGATCCATGACAGCTATGCTCAACCCTTGGCGAGGGGATTTACACCAGCTCTCTTTAGGAATTTCTGTTTTTCCAATATCCCACATGTAAACACATTCAAGTTTGTTTTTTTTAATCACTTAAGCTATCAAAGCGTACACTTATTCTCAATAAATTACCAAACGTTCACAGTCAGGTCACGTTGCTCCGTGACCCAGTCATGGCACCTGCAAAGCACAACGTCTGAAAACAGCAAAACATTTATTGGAAAACAGATTTTTGGCATCCACATCTCAGTCATCACTCATATGAAAATGCTTTCTCAGAATTTGCGGTTTCTGCTCATCTGCAGTGTGGTATGCAGAAGATCTTCCAAGTAAATATGGATGAACTTTGGCTCGAGGATGTTCTCCGAGGAATAGTTTTGATTTAGTGCTGCAAGTCTTCAGCTCTTGTTGTGGACCTAAACAGTTTGAAGCTGTGGTTATGCTGTCTCCGCTTTGTTACTTTCCAATTGGCGTCACAGCACAACGCAGTGAGTGATGGTTAAGCTTTCGAAAGGGTCTTTCCAGAACAAGTCCCGCTGTGGTGTTCGGGGTCGGTGTGACTTGGAGAGACTAAACGAGCTCATTTATTTGTGTCACTATGCATGAAGGGCCAGAGAAGTGCATCTACCATTTTGCTTCCTCAATATAAGATGCATTGCTTGCAAAACAAAAAAAGGGAATAGATCATAAATATGCATCTGCAGACGCACAAATTCAGCCAACATAACTGCAGCCTTGCCTCACGTCAAAACGTGCAAAAGCCTTGAAATGAGAAAGTTTGTATTCATGCTGATGGACATGAATTCTGAAATAAAAGTCTAAAGTACCTAATGTCAGATTGACGTCATGTGTTGGCCCTTTTTTGTGTATTTTAATTGAGATGTGGGACACGAGAACATAAGCCATGATGTTTTCTAACTTTAACCATGTAGTTGTCAATGCTTAAAGATTGCGTCCGAAGTCCCTCCAGCGTTTCTGTTTGCAAACAACAGTATTCAAACTTAGCGCTCCTCCCTCTCAGGCTAATGGCCGCCTCGTTCTAGCTAGCCTATTCAACTTCAAGCTTCTCCTTCAGAGCTCAGAAGCAGGTACAAGCCAAACTATTATTAACCTGGTTTTCCAAACTGCATTATCTGAAGCTCTTACTTTTTCTTCGGTGCATACACAGTGTTTTCTTTCTCTTTCTTTCTCTTTCTTTCTTTAGCCTAAAAATAATTATAAGATAAATTTTAACGGGTTTGACAATGGCATTATGTTTTCATCTACAAACCAATACCAACCAACCAATACCAATACAACATTGCAGGTTGCCAAATATGATCTCATAGTATGTTGGGCACAGTTAAGGCCCTTTCAGATGGAGTGCGGCAAGCGCAGGCCGACGACGGCAAACCCATTCATTGTGTATTTTGTACCACCACGGCCGCGTTCCGCCATGTCGCGGCGCGCAAGGTGGGCACATGCCGCCACGGTGCCGCTGGCGCCGCTGCGCCCGAATTGAAAAACTTTCAATTCGGCCGCAGCGTGCTGTGACGACATCCTAGCGCGTCCAATAGGAGAGGCCAGTTCAGGGAAAAAAAAAAGTGGTCCTTGTTCAGCCTGAAGTAAACCTGTAAGAGGTCTGTGTGAAAGAATGCAGCTCCCGGACGAGCCTGAACTCCCCCAAGTTCTGCCTTGTTATCAGGATCAGGTGGACCCCCACCCTTTTATCCGCTGCTGATCTTCTCCTCCTCCTCAGGAGAAAAGCTCTTTGCTGCGACAATGAGAGGTACATCTGTCACAACGAAGCGTGCCGGGGAGAAAACACTTCCTGGTCTGTCGCTTAGCAACGCGTGCCTGACGTGCTCGCTGCCGCTGTGGTCTTTTTCCGACTCTGCGCCCTACCCCGCGGTGCGCGCCGCAAAAAACGTGTTCTATCTGAAAAGGCCTTTAGGCTGGCACAGTGGGAAACAGTGGAGACGGCGAGTCAAGCAGCTGCTTCAGAGCCCCAGAGATATTGTTATCTGTCTCAGAAGAGGAGTGACATGAGAAGAGCAAAAACTGGAGTAAATTTAAGTGAAGCCTACACTAAAGTGACCCACATAAATGTTTTCAACGACAACAAAACTCGAAAATGGCGACTTTTCTTCTGGATCAGTAAGCTAACTTGTTTGCTAACGTGGCTAATGTTAGCTGTCAGTTATAAACTCCTCTGCGTTACTTGTTGGACATGTTGCAGGCTGTTGGCCACTTGTGTATCGGCAGCGAGCCTGGCAACCAAACGGCTTGGGTTGTTTTTCTGCCATTGCAACTACAACTTGATGTCCCTGTTCTGTCCCTATTCCATATTCAACCTTTAACTTCAACTAAAGTTCTTCTGTCACCATGCAAGACCAGTCACGCTTTCTCAACATCACATCTGTCAGTTTAAAAACTACCTTCTGTAGCTATCAAACAACCTGCTTGCATGATTTTACAAGGCCGATCACGTGCTCCATACTTGAGTGGTTTCCTTCAAGTCACAGGCTGCATTGTCCATGTTGCAAAAGGCAGAGGCGAAGGTCCACCTTTGTACCCGCATCACTGACCCCACTTTGTTCAGATACCACAGTCCTGCCCTGCTATGCACAGAGCACTTTGATATCGACAGCTGCTGCATTGGTGTGTATCCTGATTTCATATGTCTTTCTGTTGTCTGATGTTCTGTCTGTCCTGTATTGATGCTGCTCCTTATGGTTTGTAAATTGTCCCTCAGGGATTAATAAAGGGTTTTTGAATTGAACTGAAGTGTAACAAAACAAGCCACTGCATCTGAGGTTTAAATTTCAAGGTGAACACTCCAAAAACAGTCTATCTAATCAGGTTTTACAATCTCATATTTACAGTAGCAAAAACTGTTTTAACAATCTTGCTTTGAGAGTAATATACTTGACAAGAGCAGAATATGTAAGATTTTAATCATGTTTTGAGAGTAAGGGTGAATTCCAATTCCTGTCTTAACCCTCAATCTCAGTGCTGTCCCGGTTCTCAGAAAGTTAAGTTGAGGGGCAAGTTTGAGGGCTGAACGCCCTCAATATTGAGATTCTCCGACACCACCCTTGTGAGTAAGGGCTACCCAGAATGCAAGCAGCAAAGAAGGCGAGCTACAAATCTTAAGTATTTTCTTTGTTAATTGAAATATAAATATTACAAAAACCATTGTATTATCTTAGTTTAGGCTTATGTTATGGATTAGTTACCTCATTGTTGCATAATATTAATTTGCAACAATTAATATTGTTATCCTATTAAACAGGCAGGGTTAACAGCGCAAATAAATGTCAATAAAATAAATTCTTCTTCTTCTCCTGAATTGACAGACTGAACGCTGCTTTGGTGTAATGCTGTTCCCCCCCCACAGTTTGAAGACGTATCTGCATTTAAGGGGTGTCCCATTTCTAAGTCACAAAATAGCCCTTAACACTTGGTTTTAAGGGCTACTGAGATTGAGGGTTGAGCTTGAGGGTTAAGATCGGAACTGGAATTGGCCCTATATGTCTTTTATGTCTGACTTACTGTAGTAACTGAATCCTATAATTGGTCATTTTATATGCGTATTAAGTTCTGAGTGGACTACTGCTCAAGCTGGTGTAGATTTGGAAGGTGCTGGAAATGGAGTGCAACTAGTGAAAAGAGGAAATTTCCGCACATTTCATCTATACAAATGTCACTTTATTTCTAAGCTTTCAGTCCTACAGGACCCCCATCAGAGCAAACAGAATACAACAATGAATGGCGAATAAAAACAGTTCAGTCCCATTCTAATCGTTGGCAGTATGCAATACACCTGTGGGCAATCATCTGGCAAAGCATTCTGGGAATAGTAGTTTTTTAGTTTAAGACTGTCAGAAGCATGAAAGGCCTTCTCAAATGCCTTCGAAGAATATAATACAATGAACAATCAATACGATCAAGAAACTACTTGAAATAGAGTACAGTAGTAGAAAGATCATTTATAGTAGATAGGGTTTAGGTACAATAATGTTAAATAAAAATTCCCCAGATCAACAATAAAACTACAAGAATAGAACTAATGTAAGGAAATCAGGCAAGGGCTGTCTTAAACCATAGACCAGTGGTAGGCAACTCGGGTCCTCGAGGGCTGGCATCCTGCAGGTATACTTTTCTTGCTGCAACACACCTGACTTCAATCAAAGGGTAATTAGCAGACTTGTGCAGCCAAGCTCTGGACATCAGGTGGTGTGTTGAAGCAGGGAAGCCCTAAAGACCTCCAGGATGCCGACCCTCAAGGACCGGAGTTGCCTACCCCTGCCATAGACAACAGATAGATACAAAAAATAGTGGCTACAAGAACAAGGAGAAATCCTGAATCATAGCATCACACTCATATCAAAATCGTCATTGAGGCCTATATTAAGCTGAATTAATTTACTAAGACACTGTTTCAGATCACTTTCATTCCCAATTTTAGCTATAAAAACGTGTTTTAAGACCTCCGGTACCAGTTCATACACATATGTTTCTGGTTATGGGAAAATGCCGACTTTAGACAAGTGGAAACTACTGTAGCTTAAAACAAGCTGTAAAACATTCATTTTAAGTTTCTTATTAAAGGTGCCATGACATCAAATTTCACTTTTCTGGGGTTTTGGGTGTATAATATGATCTGTTGTGCACTGATGAGGCCATGTGAATGTCCAGAGTGAGAATCAAAGTTCCTGTTTATGGTCTGTCAGCTTTGTCTCTCTGCTCAGAAACAGTTGAATCAGACAGCAGGCTATCATTCTACGTAGTTCTATCATTCTACGTAATTTAATTGCTCCAATAAGAGCACACTATCAAGTAAACAGCCCCTCTCTCTCTCTCTAACGGTTTATGCACCGTCCGCTCCCCCCCCCCCTCCCTGTCTGATTCAGCTGCATGTATGGAGCTAGTAGTAACTTCTCTGCAGTCAGGTCTGGATTTTCAAACAAATGGATTTAAAAGAAAACTTCTGCAGCAACACTGAGGGAGGCGACCACAACCTTGTCATTACCTGTAAGTTTTTATTTATTTTCTAAATGCTGTCTTGTCTGATAAACGTTGCTCACTATCTGAACTGCCCATGTTGCTAGCAGTTAGCCTTTAGCAAACTCCGACCGAAGCTTGACCTAGATTCTCCAAATAAAGTCATAGCCAAATAAGGTGTAGCCAATCAAAATGAAGTCAACGTGGTCTCCGGGTAAAGCTCCATATCATCACCGGACCCAACTGTATTACTGAGGAAGTGAGGTCTGGCGTTTCAAAACAATACTGCGCTGTAAAAAATGCTGTTTTTTTCTTTGGAGTATTTACATATGCAGTAATGCCAACAACATAAACTAGTTTTTAACTGCTATGTCATCACTCCTTTAAGTGAAAAACACTTAAAACTGGTCTAGTAATGCTTCTTTCCAGTGTTATTGCTTTCTCATTTTGAGCAAATGAGAGAAACTAACCAGGAATTTTATGAACTGGTAGCAAATAAGTATTTTGACAGTTTCAGACAGTGGCTCAGGTCGTACAGCATCTTATACAGTAACTGGAGGATACTCCCATGTCATCCTATTTAATCTGGCCCTTGGCAAAATAAAAGCCTTCACAAAGTCCCATTCAGGTACGTGGGTTTAGCAGTTTTCGCATGGTGCTGCCACTTCAGAATGGGGCACTGACTGTCAAAATATTCTTTTTTGCAATTCTCAAATTAAGAAAAATCCTCTTGTTTTAAGATCTTTTCTTTTAAAATTAGAAAGAAACACTGAAAAGAAGCATTACCAGACTAGTTTTGAGGGGGTTTTCACTAAATGAGCGATTTGAAATTAACAATATTTTTTCCTTGTCTAGAGTCTCAACATTTTTTCTTATTTCAAGAAATCTTAGCAAGTGTAATTATATTACTCCACTGGCAATTTTTTCACTTGAATATAGTCTGATTCTTCTCAATGTAAGTATTTTTTTTTTAACTGGCATTAAGACCAGTAATTTCTGCAGTGAAGTTGGTTGGGATTAAAGTGGAAGTGAGTTGACAGTTGTGGCTATTCAACTATTGAGCTTTGTGTTAAAGTTAGATGCAACAGATATTTAATTATTATTTTAGGCAAAATGGAAATGCTGCGCCCCCTTTATGCAGTTTTGTTTTTGTGTACAGCAATTAAAAATCACATCTGTGTGGCAATTAAATTGCTGTGTGCGAGACTGGGTTGGAATTGCCTGAGGTGACACACCACCTTTGCTCTTCCAAGCTTGCGTGAAGGTCTCTTTGCAACGCTTTGAAAACATTTGCTGGGATTGTCAAAATTTTACTTATCTCATACATCACATACAGTATATCTCCACTGACCTATACTGTGATCTCATTTTGACAACTCAGCACCTCTTTGAAGCCATCATTTTTGCACCAGCCTCAGTCAAATCCCAGAGGCTGTGTTTTAAAAATGTTGAGCTTTGTGTTTAGTAATATAAAGCAACCATGTAATCAGATTAATCAGGTTTGTTCCTGTCTCGATTAAGTCTGAGTAATTTGGTTTAATGTAGTTGAATTGTTCATTGAGCTTTGCT
>JALJCO010006903.1:0-97500 GCA_023101725.1 Atherinomorus stipes
GTTTACAACAAGATTAGTAATAGCGGAAAGAAGCCGACTTATTTTGCGGTGGAGTTTGAAATCGAGGATAATGTTATCGGGCTGGCTGACAGCGACATGGAACACCAGGGGACGGCCTACGTGGAATGGAAATGCTTCAATAGCATTAAAAAGAACGCCGGAGAAGAATTTGGAACAAATAGCTTTCAACAACGACGATTTGGGACAGATAATGTGCTTTTTGGAGGGTCTTCTAAAAAAACCGCCATCGAAACAGAAACCGAAGACGGCGGCGCCACATCCGCTTCCTCCTCCGCCAATAACACGGCGGCGGCAGCAGCGGCAGAAATCATCAATTTTGGAACATCTGCTAAAAATAATATCGGCAGTGGCAAAATCTTTGACTCGGCGGTGGACAGTTCATCCTGGATGAAGAGTATCATGGAAGAGGACAATATTGGAGGTGGAGGATATACGGCCGAGTATGAGAAATTCCGGTCTGGAACTTCAACCGTGACTGTGAACCAATCGTCGGTAGTTTCTTTGGTTGCGATGGCCAAAGGAAACGAAAGTAAGGTTTTGGTAGACTCAATGATAAAATTTCTCGACGATTCCGTCAAGGCTATCGATGATCCTTACATGTACAGTGGCGATTTTGTATTTCTCGAAAATCAGAGAGAAAATTACAAAGTTCACAAGGATGTGTATCTGGCTGCCATCTGTTCTAACCCATCCAACATTTATCGTGTCATGTGCCATTTATTTTCTAACCTTCTCTTGTCCCGCCTGAGAAATCCTGTGCGGGAAACTAGACAAATCAGTAGTCAGCCTCTCGGAAATGGAAGAACCAAAGTGATGATCGAATACGGATGTGGAGACGTACAATTTGGCACTCCCCAATACGCCAAAGGAAAGGTGAGGATTAGCGGCAAGAGATCGTGCGAGTGTAGAAAAATGTGCAAAGAACATCGCTGTTTCGATAACAATCGTCTAGCCAATACTTTGAGGAATGGAGGATCTAATCCGGATCCCGTGGAGAGACGTTATCACAATTCCCACAGGAGTAACGCCTACGATTTTAGGTTCTTTGACAAACTCGAGGACAGAGTGAGAGAGATGTCCAAGAAAAAAAGTCAGTCGAGAAAGACCACACCATGAATTACGACTTTTTGGCTCATGATAGAAATGCGTTCGATTTGCTCAGCAAGTGTTTCCCCTCGGCCAGCCTACATCACATTTATTGCCCTGATGTTTTGATGATTTATAGAGGGGACAACTTTAACATTGATTTGAAAAATATCAAGCTAGATTGTATCACTGAAACCAGCCAGTCTGAAGAAATTACTTCGTCTCAAACCGTGAACGCTAAAGACGCTCTGACGGTCATTACCGGCAACAAGCTAAGGAAGGGTGCAGATATCGTGGAACATCTTAAATCATCGGGGATTTCTCTGAGGGAATTTTTAAACAAGACTAGCCGAGTAGTGAGAAACTTGAACGAATTGACAAGTAAATTGTGCAACGCCTTTTCGGCCACTGATAACATGAAAACCATCAACGTGATATTGACCTACAAAAAGAGGGGGCGGGAGGGGGGAGAAAGGGGGATAAAAACACTGAGTAATTCGATCGGGGGAAGGGAAAAGATGGGGAGAGAGAAAAAGAGCTCCCGGCGAGAGGGCCAAAAAAGAAACTCAAAAAAAAGAAAAAAAAGGAAAGGGGGGGGGGGATTCTCAGCATCCCAGATGCCTGATGCCTCTATCACCTATATTTACGAGCAAAATAGAAGAATAGAACGATATATGTGAATAAAAAAAATTGGGCGGCTGATGGTTATGAGAGGAACAATTGATATGCATTCTATCCGATTTAGCTAGTGCGATATTTGGAGCCCAGATTGCCGTTTCACAGGAAAGTTTCTGTAAACCATGCCGAGCCCCGGGTTAAAAAGGTAATACCAACACTGGAGACGATTTTGTCATTTGTCAACATCGAGGAACTTCAAAAGCCATTCGATGAGTTGAAAGCTTGCATGATGCCTGAAACGGGCAGTAACGACAAATCTGTCGCAAGAAAAAGCCTCAAAGCTTCTTTTGCTCTATTCAGAGCTCTGGCCAAATTTCTGCTTAGAAACTATAACGCGTCTGTTGCCGCTGCTATAAATAGGCGCGGCTATCTTACCAATACTGCTACTCTAACCGGTTATCGATTTAAGTCTGATGGTAATGTCATATATTATCACGAAACTATCGCAGCCGTGTCTTCTTGCGTTGCGCCTATGCCGACTATTTCTCTTCAAGATCCGATAAGGACAGAGAAAATTCCGATGAAACTGGAATGGCAAATATTGATGGGGCTGTAGCATCTCTAATGGGTGATAACTTTAACTCTAATAAAAAGAAAGACGACGACTCTAACGCATTTGTGAAAATGTTGGCAGGTGAACTATTGGGAGGTGATAACGATGAAGACGAAGATGAAGAAGAGAACGAGGAGAAAAAAACAAAGTCACCCTTACCATCTATGGAGGAGGAAGAGGAGGAGAAGGCGTGTAAAGAAGAATCATTGTCATCACCTTCAAAATCTCCACAACAGATGAAGAGATCGCTTAGTAGTAGTAGTTGTGATGGTAATAGCGATGATGAAAACCAACATCGTACAAAAAGAGGGCGTAAGATGAAGAGATCTCTTAGAGGCAGTGATAGTAATAGCGCTGATGAAAACCAACATCGTACAAAAAGAGGGCGTAAGATCGAAGAGGAAGAAGAACAAGTGTTCTAAATATTTTATGTATACCGTTATAAAAATGTGGTTGTAAAAAATAAAAAAAAACTAAATTTTATGCATTTATTATTTATTCCTTTAGTATTACCACAACAACAATCCTGTCTCTCTTCTTTTCCGGAGTAGGAGAATTTCCGTCGATGGGCAAATACTTCGCCTCTTGGTAGCGAACAGAAGCCACCGTCTTACAAGACTTTCCGCACTACGGGATGCAAAATTACACGCGACGTTCTTAGTCGACGAGTGGCGGTACGGTAGTCGTAGACGGGTGACGTTTGATAATCGGAAGAATTTTCCACCGGAGTTGGAATAGTAAGATCGGTGTAGCTGGTTACAGGAGGCAGCCAAGATGCATATACTCTTACTTTGCTACACCGCGTTGTTAAGTATTTTCTCGGTTGAGGACAATGCGATACTCGAGTTGTATACCATTGTTGCTTGTGACGCAGCCATAATCCCTTTCGATATATTTACCTGAAGTGGAATAGAGGCCAAGGAAACTGCAGAATAGACGAGCTCTCCCCAATTTCCGGACGGCCAAGAATTTGGTAACTTAACATAAAAATCGACATCGATAAGAGATCTTGATATGGCAATAATACCGTACTTTTCAATATTGACAACTTTTCCTTGTACAGCTAATGCCACTCTAGATCTTTCGGCTTCGTCTCCTCAACTCGGCTATTCTAGTTGCTTCTTTATCCATCCATTCTAATTTCAACAGAGACAATACCGACTCGGAAGAGGTCACTTGTTGAACAATGGCGTCCCATTGCTCCAGTAATTTTTTTAGTTTCTCTAGCGTGCCTCCCGCCGCCTCTTCGAAATGTCGGACCGCCTTGGCAGAGTCTCGCGTCGCCGCCTCTATTACCGACATGCATTCCAGCCATTGCATGTGCGTCAAGATATGTTTGGGATTAATTGGTACGTAAATGTATTGCGAGGAAGAGAAATTGACACTTTGAGGTTTTTCGGTGGCCGGTAGTGTAGCCCTAGATGATTCAAACACGGGTTTCGCAGGCTTTGTCATGGCAGAAATCATGTACGGGGGAGTACGTTGTTGAGATTTTACGGCCTCGGATACCATGTTATTTATTCGCTTGGATTTATCGTCATCTCTTATTAGTTTAATCAGTTTGGACGTGAACGTGGAAGAGTCTCTAATTTTCTTCATTTGTTCAGAGTATTTCTTTTTTTCAATATTTTGCTCATTAGTTTGTTGTTGTCTAGATTGTTGTTGCTGCTGGTGCTGTTCTTCCGTTCCCAAGGAATTTAAATGGGATAGTAGAGTTTCCAATGTCGAAGTTGTTCCTTCCGTTTGTTGTCGTTGTTGTCTACCGGCTAAAATATTGGCGCCCGTAAACCGAGTAATATTGAACCCGAATCCATCGGCAACAGAGAGCACGCCATTTTGTTCTCCCGATATTCTTTCCAAGGTTGATATCACGGCCTGTTCCGGCTCCAAGGATACGTAAAAACTGTCTCGGATAATGTTCGCCACGTTTTCGCACACAGATTTTACGATGTTGACCTCTGAATTGCTAACAACCATGGTCATTCTAGTTAATAACGTAGACAGCACATTTTTAAATTGTTGTTTTAAAAACGTATCAATTTCGACCAATGATGGAGAAAAAGACGGGGGTAATGATGTTGCAATAGCAGCGCTATTATTACTACCACCAGCGGAACCGCCGGTTATTGCCTTTTTCTTTAATCCTCCGCCGCTGCTGCTAAGTTGCTTTATGATAGACAGGAGTAGAGGTTCAACTGCACTCCCTGATAGCGATACCTGTTTCGTTTTCTCTATTACTTCGTAAGGTTTGGGGTAGAACTTGTCCGCGTTGGCGGAAAAGCCGTGTTTTTTCTGCAAAACGCGCCACAGCCAATCAAACCCCGGTCCCGCGACAGATTCGTGCGAAGTATTATTATTTGGATAAATAACAATCTTTCCAGTTCTCAGAGGAGCTAGACATTCCATATACAGTTTTGCTGAATCAAAATACACCCGCTTCTCGTTCGCCGCACTGTCCAAAACCAACGATGAAAGCAGAGGCTCGAAGAATACAGCCTCTAGTCCTTTATCCTTAATCACATATTTTCCATGTTTGGTGGCGTTCACTGGCAACTCTTCAGGAGTAGCGGAAGAAGATAGAGGGTGATTTAGTACCGGGCAAAAACAGATTGACGTGCTCCATTTTCCCGTCTATTGAAAGTGCAATTACCGCCCCGTCTACGGCAAAGGAGGTATCATCATCACCATTATCATCGTTATCTTCTTTGGCATTCGTCTCGATGGAATATTCGGCTGTTAAAACACCGGATGTTTTCAAGTGACGAAAGCCGATATTGCTATTACTACCCACCTGGGGCTCGCTTAAAATACGAGGTGCACTATAATCGATTACATGTCTTCCTCTTTTTCTTTCAACAGTTTTTTTCTTGGTTTGAGCGCCGCCCCCGTCATCATTTGGCTCCACTATCAATACTGTCAAATCTTTTCCAGACTTGAAGAATTTTCCCGAGGGTAACAGCATGGGGACTACTCTTACTTGTTGCGCAGTAGCATTATTATTATTTTTTTATTATTATTATTATTATTATTATTATTATTATTATTATTATTATTATTATTATTATTATTATTATTATTATTAATAGCAGTAGTAGTAGTAGTAGTTTCACCAGAAAATATTGTTGTTGGTATTGTCATTACCGGTTTAACAACTGCTCTGATTCTATCCACGACGTTCTCACCAGACAACAATATCCTCGGAGTATTAGACAGAGTATAATTTTCCAAAGACAGGCCGGGTTCGATGATGAAAGGAGGCTCTTCCGGAAAAGCGATGCACAGTCCACGGTTTTCAGCCCCTGATTGCATTACCGTCCAATGCACGCAAAGCCGGGCCATGCTGTCCAGAACGGGCTGTCTCATGTCTAGCGCGATGTGTTGGTCCGTGGTAGCCGTGTATTTTAAAAGCACATCCTCCAAAATCCACCGTCGTAAGAAATCGCGGACCTCGTCTATGGCCCAAGCACCGGTTTTTAATACCGAGTCAAAAAATGGAGTCAAAACACCCTCTAAAACGGATACGTGCATAAAAGTCCAAGAAGAGTCGTCTCGGAACACTGGCTTTCCGCGTCTGACATTAGTCATTAGATTGTCCATGACTGCCTTGTAGATCCCCACCACGCATCTTATTGGGTCGTGCCAGTAGTACGGGCGGCTGCCGCTGTGTCTCTCTGCCATTAACTGTTTGTCGGGGAACAAAACTGCGCCGCATTCAGAGTCGTCCCGCAAGTGGTACAGTGAAGAAACCGCTTCGGCAATTTCCCCCACTGTTCTAACCATACTATCCTCTTCTGCCATAACCACCGAAGAGGTTACTAATTCGACGATGGCGTCGGCCAACGAAGGTAACCGTGTATTAGTAGTCAAACCCTTGAGAAAATGTCCAATGTCTGCATTGTTATAGTACAAGAGGGACGCCACCACAGAATGTGAATACGGCGACTTTAATATATTTTTCAGTGTCTCAACATCTACATCTGGTACAAAACCGGCCACGCGTTCAGTCACGTTTAAAAATCTACCAGAATTATGAATTTCCTTCATGACATTATCAGACGATACCACAAATGTCCTTTTCTTGCTAATGTTGTCCAAGCACGGGAAAAGGTGCATTTGTAAACCACATTGCTCTTCTTCTATGCAATTTATTATAGAATCGAAACTGGGACCAAAGAAACACGAAACGGGGCGCTTGAATGATATCTGTGCCGGTTGTGCTGCTACTTTTTGCGCAGCTTCTTTTTGCGACTTTTCTGTACCGGAGGCGGAGTCATATTTTGTTTTTTGTGTTTCGTACCAATCAGTGTAGTCTTTAGACACGGTAGAGGATATATTGTCCAAGTCTGTCCCGGAGGCCGCCAAAATGGTATCCGCTCTCTTTTTTCCTTTCTTCTTCTTTTCCTTCTTCTTCTACAACTTCTACTTCTTTTTCTTCTTCTACTTCTTCTCCATTACCATATTTTGCGTGCTGTTTCTTTAAAAAGTCTGAAAGTGTCAAATCACTGTTACTAAAATAACACTGAGCTGTAAAGTAATGCAGTTGTTTTCCGTCCTTGTTTAATAGTTCCAGTTCTGTAGGGTTAAAATTTGTAACACCGGGTATTAAGAGAGCGGAAACAAACTTGGATTTAGCAGCCATGGTTTTTAGATCCTCGACTTTAGTTAAAGATGGATGTTGATACAAAACTTTTCTATTTTCTGATGATGATGAGGGAATGGCCAATTGGAGGGGTGTATTGATCCAAACCTTTACCTTTTTCAGACGGAAGATGACGGGGTGTTGGAGGAGCTGCTGCGTAAACTGTGATTTTGTCACGACGATATCCACCAGATTGTGTCTCGCATAAAATACTCCCGTCGCGTTATTCAGTATCATTGCAGTTACACGATCTAGTTCCCACTCATCCGAACCCAAGTGGGACGCATTAACCAATTCTTCCATTCCCTCGTTCCCTTTCAGATCGAATCGAATTTCTTCCTCGTTATACAAAGTCCAGTCTGTAACGTTGATCACGACCGGCAACAATTCCGCGGCCGTCTCTAAATTCTCTACGCTCTGCTCGGCCACGAGACGATGTCCTTCTTCCATCGTGATGCGTATTTTTCTGCGTTTGGCGGCAGGAGTGGAAGAAAAATCTTTGGTATTGTTCTTGAAATCGGCGACCCTCCTTTTAATCAGTTTCAACAACGCATCAGTTGATATCTCTTCCAAGGTGTATTCCTTATTCGTCTCAATAATGAAAACAGAAGGACGGATTTTAATTCTAATTGTAGCTTGGTCAGTGTTCGTCAAACAACCCTCGGTTAGGCATGCGGCGGATCTACTGAAGCATTCTATGGTATCGAGCGAAACCAGCGACGGATGCTGCACTGGGACGCCGCCGCTATTGTTGTAAACCGTGTATTTATTAGCGGCGTTGGATGAGGGGCGCTCAACTATTACTTTTGCCTCTTCACTCTGTGTTTCGTCTCTTCCGTCGGGTTCCGGTGCGTTACTCATCGCGATCGCGAGATTGTCTAACCTTTGTGTGTACGTACCTTCAGTCTGTAAAACACGAGTCCGCCCGATACGAGTATATTTATATCTAGTGATCTAAGTATATAGTGACTACTAATAAAATAGAGAACGAGGCTTTATCACTAGCCCGTGTGGCATTATCCCGTTCTGCGACCGTTGCTAAATCTTTATAAGAAGATCCCAATTCCGTTTTAAGGTGAGATGGAATACGTTCTCTTATAATTATCCGTATTATTTGGTATGTTTTAGCTTCTGAACAGAGCACACGTTTCAATAACATGTATATATATGCGTATATATACCCTTTGCGAACCCTCAGAAAAAAACCCAACCTTACATCGATCACACAGCAAGAAGATGACATCGAAGGTTAAACTCACCATCGAGATCCCTGACGCCACCAACATTGAAATTAACCCTCCACCAGAGACGCCGATTAAGGATATCCCTTTCTCGCCTTTCTCCGGTACCAACGCCGTCGTCGTCGATATGGATAGCAAGATTGTTTCGGACAGCATCGCCGATATGAAGGGGAAGACACTTCTTCTCCGTCCCCCACCTGCAAGATTATCGACGAGGAAACTGCCAAGAAAATTGACGAATTCAATGGCGGCATAGACGTTGTCGGTATCAAATCTAACGTTCCATCCTCCGGGGAAGACAAATTAAACGAAATTGTATAATCTGCCTGCGAAAGCAGATCTGCAACTTGCAAACTAGAGCCATGCGCCGGGGGTAACTAATATTTCCACATCATTTAACATTGTCTGGCTTTGTGGCACCCCCTCTGAAAAAAAAAAGATGGCAAGTTCTACAATCTCTCTCCGGACCAGTGATTTTTCACCTCCTCCTTTTCTTCCTAAGGAAGAGGAAATCACTATAACGTCTCCGTCTTCTTCTTGGGTTCCCGCGGAAGAAAACGAAGAGAAATTGGAAACCGTGCATTTTTCTAACTCGGACGAAGAAGAGGAGGAGGAGGAATATGGCGTTGGTAAAACTGTGACCGAGCTTAGAAGACGCCTGACCTCTTCAGCAAGATCACTAAATAATAACCCCTCAGATGATGCAGAAGATAACAATACTCTTTTTCCTCCTAAGGAAGAGAAAATCACTATAACGTCTCCGTCTTCTTCTTGGGTTTCCGTAGAAGAAAACGAAGAGAAATTGGAAACGCTGCATTTTTCTGACTCGGACGAAGAAGAAGAGGAGGAGAAGGACGATGGCGTTGGTAAAACTGTGACCGAGCTTAGAAGACACCTTACCTCTTCAGTAAGATCACTAAATAATAACCCCTCAGATGATGCAGAAGATGACTATGATTTATTTAGTGGTGATGAGGAAAATGTGCCTCGCAGAAGTGAGTGCTGCGATCACGAAGAACCCACGACAAACTGCTGCAACCTGAAAGGAACTGTCAATACTTTGGGAGAAATTTGTAATACTTTGGCAAGAGGATTCTGTCGTGTCGTAAATACGCTCGTGTCTTGCATCAGGGAAAAATTGACTAGCCGTCAAATGTTCATTTTGGCAGGTGCTACAATTGCTGCTATATTCAATACTAAAAATGTGGCAAAGGATGAAGACGGCGCCGCCGATGATGAGGGTGGCGATATCGATTTAAACCCCTCTATTTCCGCCAATAATATTTCTGCAGACATTGTTAACGCTTTTGTAGATGTTGCAATTGATTCTATTACCTCAACAGATGAAAACAAAATTAGTTATGTATAAAACGTGTGTATTAAACAAAAATATTGTGATTTTTTTAATGAATTGTGATTTAACAAATAACAATGTATTAAATTAAAATATTGTAACTTTAAACAGATAACAGGCAATAAAAAAAACAAAAAAAAAACATTGTTTTCTTTCATTCTTTGGTAAAAGAAACTGAAATGAGACGCAACAGTCCTTCGTTAATTCATGTTTATTTTGTTTAACATTTGGTAAAAGAAACAGTGGAATGAGACGCATCAGTGCTTCATTAATTCATGTTCTTTTATTTATTTGTTTTTTTTTATATCTATCTAATTATCTTTAGAGTATCTTTTATTTATAACACTTCTACATATAGGACAGCTCCTTAGTGACTGTACAAAAAACACACGCACATAGGTGCCTGCATGGTAGCATTACTACGAGTGCTTCTTTATACACGGAAATCTTGCATATCATCGATTCAGGTAGATCGTTCTCCGGTAAGTCTTCTTCTTTTTTCTTCTTCTTCTTGGGTACCTTCTTCTTCTTGAGTAGAATTGGTGGCGCGAGGAACATGATGACGAGTTTTGACTTCATTGTCATCTGATGATGATGAAGAAGAAGAAGAAGGTTCTTCAAAGCCCTTCAGCGAGTTTTCTTCTTGAGTAGAATTGGTGATGCGAGGAACATGATGATGATGATGATGACGAGTTTCGACTTGTTCTTATCTATACAATACAAAACAGCATCAATACAATCCTGTTTATTATTAAACAGCAGCATTGACTTTTTCTCTGCAAAGCGCTGCCGTACTGCATCTTTCACGTCAGGAAGAGGGAAATCCATACTAACAACGGTTTTTACTATATCATCACACAGTATTCTAAAAATATTTCTACCACGTTATTTAGTATTGTAGAATTATTCTCAACCACAGTCGGTGTTTCATCATTGTCGCCGCCCACGCCTCCTTGGACACCACTTTCATTAGCTTAACCACCATGCATTCCGGTGAGAATTTCGCGTGTTGTTTCACCGGATCATGACCAGTTCCTGAGCCACATCTGAAACACCTGACGTGATCGCTCACGGGAATGTGAAAGAAGCCAGCTTCAGCCAAGTTTTTGGGTGTTTGTATGTCACCGATGGGCCAAAAGTTGACAAAGGAAGCCTCTCTGTTTGCCTGAAGCCTGAATTGTTCAGCCTCACTCGGTCTGACATAGAATCGCCGTGGTTGTCGTTCACCGAGGGAAAGGAGAAGCGCTTCGCTCATCTCGAGTGGCACATTACCCAACTCCCGTCCGTTGATGAAAGGGCACAATTTGAAATGTCTTTTGTGCTCTGTGCGGGGAACGTCGCCGCGTTCCCAATTGCCTACAACCCCTCCGCAGTAAGCGCACGCACAGTGATCTTTTTTTCCTGAGAAAATAAAAGCATCCACCATAAATCGCGAGGCCAGTCACCACACATGAAAGTCTCGAGGCGTTTGTCTTCTCGCCTCATTTCTCGTAATTCGACAAACGGCGTGGCCATCGAAAAATGATCAGTGAGACACAGGGCTCTTGATATATTTGATATATAAACAGCAACAATAGCGTTGGATCGTCCACGTATTCGTTTTATAGCCGAAGGCGCGGTAACGGCCTTCCCACAATGACTCCACTGACTCCATGCATGCAAGTTTCTGAGAATAAATCGAAATCTGTCACGAGTCATTTTACTTTCTGAACAGTAGAAACACCTATATTATCTCCCTTCATCCACGGACTTCTTCCTAGCAGGATCTATTTCTCTTCCTCCTCCCAAAAATGTAATCGAGGACATCGAAAAATCTCTCTCTCTCTCTCTCTCTCTCTCTCTCTCTCTCTCTCTCTCTCTCTCTCTCTCTCTCTCTCTCTCTCTCTCTCTCTCTCTCTCTCTCTCTCTCTCTCTCTCTCTCTCTCTCTCTCTCTCTCTCTCTCTCTCTCTCTCTCTCTCTCTCTCTCTCTCTCTCTCTTTCTCTCTCAGAGTATATAAAGGCTGGATCGAGCACGAAAGGCGATCAACGAGAAGAATTGTTGAAAAATTGTTAATTCGCAGAAAAACACTGAGAAGATCCTCGCTTCAGACGAAAAATGTTGATTTTTTCAAACGTTTGCTCTCGATGCTATAGTTGCCACATGTCACCGGCATCATAACACATCGAGACCAAACGTTTGAAAAGAATCAAAATGATTGGTCAATGCCAACGATTAAAAAATCGATCAGTTATTTCCACAAAAGTATCACTTTTCCTCTTCGGTGTCTGAATTCTTTATCATGTCATAGTTTTTTAATAGCCTTGCGGTGGCTGCGCTTCAATTTTCTATGTTGGGGGACGAAAAACGGTTCTCGGAAAATTGCTTGAATCGTGAACGGTTCTGACGTCCCGGACAAATCTGTCGGAGATCGGAGAGCTCGAGAAAAAAAAAAAAATTCTTCTCATCTCATTCCGATTTTTCGCAGAAACTGTAGTTTTGCGTTCACGATTCAAACAATTTTCCGAGAACCGTTTTTCGTCCCCCAAACATAGAAAATCGGGAAAAAATGACGAAAATTTACGAAATTGGCATGTAAAAACTATGACATGATAAAAAATTCAGTCACCGAAGAGGAAAAATGATAATTTGGTGGAAATGACTGATTAATTTTTTTGACGTTAAATAATTTTATTTTTTTCAAACGTTTGGTCTCGATGTGTTACGATATCGGTACGATATCGGGTGACATTTGACGAATATTCTCTCTCTCTCTCTCTCTCTCTCAGAGTATATAAAGGCTGGATAAGGCGTCGAGGCTATCACTTCAACGCAGGACTCCAACGTCACCACAACTCAGGACTTCACCACCACCACCACCACCACCTCTACCAGCGCACCACGGACTAAACTTAGCAGGTGAAAAACAGGTCCATTCCCTGTTTCTCTCTCTCTCTCTCTCTCTCTCTCTCTCTCTCTCTCTCTCTCTCTCTCTCTCTCTCTCTCTCTCTCTCTCTCTCTCTCTCTCTCTCTCTCTCTCTCTCTCTCTCTCTCTCTCTCTCTCTCTCTCTCTCTCTCTCTCTCTCTCTCTCTCTCTCTCTCTCTCTCTCTCTTTTTCCTTCTTGCTACAGCAGACCGTACCAAGTAGGAACACCAAAAAAAGTTAATAGCTGGGGATCCCTATGCTGTTGACCCATGGTTTGGGGTTCATGTCATAGTTTTTTAATAGCCTTGCGGTGGCTGCGTTTCAGTTTTCAATATTCGGTGTCATAAAAATCGCAATTTTAATTGAACCGTGGCTGCTGTTGATACCTCAAAAGCGAGACTGGGAATGTTACACGTTCCGTATGGACGTATTTAAAAAAATTGATCAGTCACTTCCACAAAATTATCTATCACTTTTCCTCTTCGGTGACTGAATTCTTTATCGTGTCATAGTTTTTGAATAGCCTTGCGACGTAATTCTCCAGCGAGACATAAAAAAAGTCATGGATTGCCACGAGAAAATCTCTATCACCAGTTAGTTACATGTAAAGGATAAATAATTGAAAGAATAAAATAATAAATCTTGAAAATATTTATTTTTCTTTCCTTGTTTTACATTTTACTTCTTTCCTTGTTTTATAAAGCAACAAATTTATGTCTTCTTGGGGTAGGTGGCGATAATGGAAGGAACAGAGACGATGAAGGTTATCACTTCAACGCAGGACTCCACCGCCACCAAAACTCAGGACTCCACCACCACCACCACCACCACCACCACCACCACCACCTCTACCAGTGCACAACGGACTTCTTCCTAGCAGGATCTATTTCTCCTCCTCCTCCCAAAAAATGTAATATACGAGGACATCGCTGCTCAGTGGCGGCGAAATGCATCCGAGCAACGACGCTTCTCCTTTGAAGAGGTATTTGGCTGACGAAAATTAGCATGTAGAGTATCTTTTATAACACTTCTACATATAGGACAGCTCCTTAGTGACAGTGTACAAAGAACGCACGCACATAGGTGCCTGCATGGTAACATTACTACAAGTGCTTCTTTATACACGCGGATCTTGCATATCATCGATTCAGGTAGATCGGTAAGTCTCCGGTAAGTCTTCTTCTTTTTTTTCTTCTTCTTGGGTACCTTCTTCTTGAGTAGAATTGGTGGCGTGAGGAACATGATGACGAGTTTTGACTTCATTGTCATCTGATGATGATGAAGAAGAAGAAGAAGGTTCTTGAAAGCCCTTCGGCGAGTTTTCTTCTTGAGTAGAATTGGTGATGCGAGGAACATGATGATGATGATGATGATGATGATGATGATGACGAGTTTCGACTTATCTATACAATACAAAACAGCATCAATACAATCCTGTTTATTATTAAAAACAGCAGCATTGACTTTTTCTCTGCAAAGCGCTGCAGTACTGCATCTTTCACGTCAGGAAGAGGGAAATCCATACTAACCACGGTTTTTACTATATCACAGTATTCTAAAAATATTTCTACCACGTTATTTAGTATTGTAGAATTATTCTCAACCACAGTCGGTGTTTCATCATTGTCGCCGCCCACGGCTCCTTGGACACCACCTTCGCTTTCATTATCATTAGACAGCAGTTTAACCACCATGCACTCCGGTGAGAATTTCGCGTGTTGTTTCACCGGATCATGACCGACGTCCCAGTTCCTGAGCCCCAGTCCACATCTGAAACACCTGACGTGATCGCTCACGGGAATGTGAAAGAAGCCAGCTTCAGCCAAGTTTTTGGGTGTTTGTATGTCACCGATGGGCCAAGAGTTGACAAAGGAAGCCTCTCTGTTTGCCTGAAGCCTGAATTGTTCAGCCTCACTCGGTCTGACATAGTATCGCCGTGGTTGTCGTTCACCGAGGGAAAGGAGAAGCGCTTCGCTCATATCGAGTGGCACATTACCCAACTCCCGCCCGTTGATGAAAGGGCACAATTTGAAATGTCTTTTGTGCTCTGTGCGGGGAACGTCGCCGCGTTCCCAATTGCCTACAACCCCTCCGCAGTAAGCGGACGCACAGTGATCTTTTTTCCTGAGAAAATAAAAGCCATCTTTTGCGAGATCCTCTGGTTTCATCCACCATAAATCGCGAGGCCAGTCACCACACATGAAAGTCTCGAGGCGTTTGTCTTCTCGCCTCATTTCTCGTAATTCGACAAACTTACCGCCTTCCCACAATGACTCCATTGACTCCACGCAAGTTTCTGAGAATAAATCGAAATCTGTCACGAGTCATTTTACTTTCTGAACAGTAGAAAAACCTACCTATATCATCTCCCTTCATCCAGAAGTGGCGCACTGATGATAGACGATGGTAGCTCATCAAGACGAAAAGGGTTAAGAGTTATGATATTAAATGTACAGTTGTGTTAAAGGTGTGGGAGAAAAAAAAATCAAAGTTGATTAAGGTTATCGTGCTATAGCCGTTTTTATTGCAAGACTAGCTTTGATTTAAATCTGTTTTTGAGAAAACAAATCAGTTTTAGGGAAAACATAAAAAAACAAGATTTTTTCTTACACGAATTTTATTTGTTATTACAATTTCATGGAGAGACAAGCAGCAGCAATCTCAACTGCGGCCGTGTGATATATCCCCGTCACGAACGGCAACTCCCGCTCAGTACAGCATCTAGCTTCTTCCTCGGCCGCCGTTTCCCTGTCCACCAAAGACCCGAAAAATCTCCTATCCATATGATTCCACACTTTTCCGGTAACCTTGGATTCAGACAGCGAAGATACTGCCCTTTTCAACGCCTCGACGTCCATCGACGCAATGTTATTGTTGATGACTCTGGAAGGTTCAAACAAATACACCAAACAATCAGTATCGGAATTATAGTTCTTTGGGAATGTAACCTTGACAATTTCTTCTCTTCTAGCCACCCGGATCTTTTTCATGGCCATTTTGGCTTCGTCTTCATCCCCGTCAAAAACCATACCTGCAAGGAGCGGTGCAGCTTCTTCGAACGGAATGTCGCGTCTCCTCCTCTCATTTTCGAATTTCAGTGCCAAGGTACACAGCAAGACAAAATACAGAGATTGACAGCACGCCAAGTCACACGTGTTAGTGCATTTGTGTTCGCCTGCCATCGCTGCCAAAGCCACTCTGAACGACACTCCTCCCCATTTGCTTTGTTTTTCTCCCTCGGGTACGGTCACGGGACATTTTGACCAGTGAAGCCTCGTCAGTTTGGCAGCTTCGTTCAAGACGGGTGCAAATTCCACCTTTACTTTAGCTACCATATCATCCAATCGCGATTTCAAAGTTCCACCGGTTTGCCGCCTTTTATTACAGATTTCCTTCACCATTTCCACCTGACTCACCAGAGCATTCATTTGCTCCGCGACTCGTTTATCCAGTCCCATTGTTTCCACGATGTACTGGTTCAGTGTTTTATTCTTGGCGTCCTCTACCACCCTTTGGCGTTCAGCTATGGTACTAGAGGCAGAACACGAAGCAGCCACCAATCTAGATAAAATACCTCCCACTGTGTCGTTTTTTATCTCTGAAAAAAAAGTGCCCGTCGTCGTCTCTTCATCCACCACTAGTTTACCATTTTCTTCTTCTTCCTCCTCTTCATCTTCGTATTTTATATACTGTTTTCCTCCCACGAACAACTTTTTATCCTTATCCTTGTTGGTTGCCGCCCTGATGCACGCCATGGCCAAATCGTTTGTAACAATTACTCCAGTATTAAACGACAGGGCGCCCGGGCGCAGCGAAAAACCAGAAATGGCAGAAGCGGTGCACAAAACATCCGCGTTTTTCTTAACCATGGACCCTAGCGCCTTTTTGTCCGCGTCCATCATATCATAGACGGTAGACACGGCATTAGGAACCACCGATAGGTTCTTTACGGAAAAGCAGGAGATGCTTCCCTTCATGTTTTCCGGGTTCCACCGCACACCTCCCGAATTATAGTACCCCGCCGGTATTTCGTTAGAATCGGCCGTTAGACACCACGCCGAAACCGATATCACTGTCTTGAATTTTTCTCCCAAAGATATGGAAGAGGAAGGATTTAAGTGATTGTTGATGGCCACTGCCAGAGGATTAGGTCTGTTTTGAGAGACGCTGGGATCCAACTTGTTTACTCTAGCAGAAGTTATCATCATTGACGGATTTGTAGTATGGGATGCAAAATTCTTAACGTGGTTTTCCACGCCTTTCATGTACTCTTTTCGGGGTTCCATACTCTCGGGCACCGCCCTGGAAAACAGAGACTGAAGTCCTTTCAGTTTAGTAGAGGCAGAAATCCCTTTCTTGACAAAAGCGCCCTTTTTGTAAGAGGTGAAGGCTGCGTTAGCCTGCGACACCGCATCAATTTCCCACTCGTCAGTCAAAGGCCTAGAAGTTACTGCATCTATCCATTGACCCTTTTCAGCGTCGACAATCTTGCTGGCGTATAAGTTATTCACCACCACGGCGTCCAGCTCCATCCACACGGGTGAAGACGTGAACCATTCCCTCATTGACTCTTTGTCTGTTATTCCTTCCGCGTTCAAAAAATCCTTTAGAAATTTTCCTCCCTTCGTGTTGGCAGCCCGGAAAATCAACCCGGGATTATGGGGTACGATAAATTCTTCGGCGTACCCGGGTCTGGGAGTTAACGTTACAAATTTGTTAATGTGTTCTCCGATTTCCCCGTTGTGTTTACATGCCGCAATCATCTCTTCAAAGGCTGCACTATTTTCATTAAAATGAAGCATATGGTATGTTTTTTTGGCTAAGAGCAAGCCCAAGACGGCGAGTCGTTCGTGTGCTATATTCATCATGCCATGCCCCGCGTCTCTCCTGGGTACGAATCTGATACCCTTTGTTGTACAATTGACTAAAATCGGAATAATTTGAGAGAGTTTGTACTTCAATTTCATGTCGATTAAATACACCACGCGTCCACTCTCTTCCTTTTTAAATGGCACGCCGCCGTCACCGGGGATATTATGCACGCAAAATACGGAATCTGTGTCTCCGTACGCCTGCTTAATGCCCGGGAGCACTTGCTGAAGTGCACACCCTATGTTCCCAAATACACACCTGGCAGTTTCTGTGATTTGATTGGCCGTGGTCGAATGTCTGGTTCCACCACCCACTCCTCCGGCCGCGGCGGAATTGGCGATACTGGAGGCGCTACTAGCCGTCCCCGCCGTAAATTCTCGCTTCGATGACTTGGCTTTGAGGGCCAAACAACCATACATTGAATTCATACATAATTTCATAATAAGCTGTCCCACCTTGTTTAAGCCGGCCCTTTTCATATCTCCGGTTGCGGCAAATTTCTTGGCGTTTTCTTGCATGATGACTCTATCGGCCTTGTATTTTATCTGCATGGTGGGGATAATGCCTTCAAGAATCGTGTTTTTAATGTTCCAGGTTCTTACCAGCATTCCCACGTTTATCAATCTCGATGTCCACAGTCTGACGCCGTAATCGTCGGCCGAATCGAATACGCTGACTCGCCGGTATATTCTATCCAAAAGACCACTAATTCTTCCACATTTTCGCAATGTTTCTTCAACATTTCGCCCCGTTCTCTTTGCGATATTTTCCACCATTTTCGAAACGGGACTTGAGGAGACGTCAGATTGTAGAGTGCCTGCAAACGTCCAGTGGGTTTTTATCACATCGGCGTCCTTTTCCTCGTTAAATTCCTTCTCCAAAGCCGCGAGGCATTCTTCCGCCGTTTGGCACTCTCCCGCAGTAATTTGCGCGCCAATGTGAGGCTGGCTAACAATCATCAGCGGTAAAACTTGCAGCAAGTATTCAAAACTGGACGGAGCAATGTGCATGTCGTCGTTCACTTTTGCGGCTTGTTGAATATTTATGTCACAAACCACTTCAGGGAAATAATCTAGTCCGGCAGCGGTAATAGCCATGTTCGGAGGCGCGTTGACACACCAGTCTTCTTCCTCTTCTTCTTTATTAACAAATTTATTGCCGATCCTCTTTTCTAGCCGAGTAACCGGTGCCGACTTATTACTGTTACTATTTTTCCACGAAGCCACGGCAATGTCATTGGGGCGATAAGATTGCAACACTTTAATGTTACACTCGTCAATAATATCCAAAAGTCGCCTTCGGGGATTTTTCTTCGTCTCAATTTCCACCAGCCTGTCCCTCAGATCTATGACTTGACGCTGAGACACAGAGGTGGAGGTACACAAGTTGTTCTGACACATGGTCGTAGGATAGAGACTGGTCATGTCGATAGTTTGATAGGGAACGTGATTGACCATAGGCTGACTGACCATGCCGCCTTTCGTGTCGGTGGCTATAGAGTGACGTCTGATGCCCACCCCTCTTCTGGCTGCTCTTTTTGTTCCCATATTTCTACAAACCGCTCCTTCTCCAATGCAAAGCGGTGTAACTAAATTGGCCGTTACAACGGGTTCGATGAGTGCAGAGTCTAGGCACAGTCGGAATATTTCCCCTTCCTTGTTGATGGACGTAGAGACAACGGCAGTTAAATACGCGTCCTTGCAACAGTAGACGTGCACAGTCGCTTGATCCTTAACGCTAGTCAGTTTTAAGAATCCCAAAAGGTGATAGTGCAGATCCACCTCATCCTTCACATTCTTTAATCTGTCCCCCACGTTGCTCACCTTGGCCAGTACGGCGTTCAGATTAAACTCTGATAGGGATTCTTTGTACGCCTTTGCGCACACCTTCATCAAATCGAGGCGAATGGCCGTGCAACACCCTCCGATGATATTCTGGAACCAACCAACTGACCCCATCTTGCTCGATGACATTTTATTCTGTTCGTGGAATTTAGCATTGGCTTGGCTAGCCGCGCCCGCCATCATGTCGGTACTGACCGTCTGATGCATGTATCCCGTGTTATAGTCCATGAATTGTTCCAAGTTAAAAAGTCCAGTTCTGGCTAGAGCGAGTCTTTCTTCTCTCGATGCCATTCTTTTTCCTCCGCCCGGCAACACGGATTTTGCAGTCTCGGACGTCGCCATCGGACACTTGTTAGGGGACGACAAATGTTTAACGATACGTGTAAAAACAAAGGGATCGTCAAAGGCAGCGCTATTCCATCCGCTAATGACATGAGGCCTTCTTTCTTGCACATACTCCGCAAAACCCATCAACATTTCAAATTCGTTGGAATAAATGTTAATGATTTCGGGAACGTGATCAGTAACGACGTATTCTTCTTCTTCTCCTCCTTGTTTTTTGTATCCGGGATAGGCCGTCTTGACTTTTCTTGTCAACTCCGCGACGCTGGTACCCGGGGCTGCCAGTCCAAATACACTTCTCTCTCCTCCTTTGCTAATATTTCCACCGGTACACAAACAACAACAAATTGACGTTATGACTGCAGATTGGTCGGTGAAATTTACAGTGTTTGTTTCAAGATCGTAGTACAGTATCTTATGGTTGGTTATAGCCCTTTCCATAGCTGCTGTCGACCGAGACATATCGTGGTTGATTCTCTCAAATAAAATTGCACGATGTTCAGGCGAGTGCCAAACTCTCGCCCCTTCTCTCGAATCCAGTATCCTCATGATACGCGCACTCACCCGTCCCGAATTTCTAGACTCTTGAGCTCGGTTGGGGCGATAACCGGTAACTTCAAGGGAGCACATCACATCCCCAACGCCGGGTCTTGATTTTATGCTGTTGGTCTTTTCGTCTACAAAAAAATCTCTGTTTTCCAATACCAGGGCCATAGTCTTGACGCTCTGCGTAATGTCCGACACCAGTTCTCCGGAACCTGCCAAGTTTTCTCCTCTGCAGAAACCCTTAAAGATAATTCGCTCGTCCACTCGATCACCGTCGTCGGGCAAGGGTAACCGCTGCAGTGTTTCCAGGCACGCTAAATCGGCCATTCTCTTGTTTTTTTCCACTTCGCATTTTGTGATTTGAAAAGACCACAAGTTTGGTCCGGCGTAATACACGTCCCACCATTTTCCGACGGCCGTACCTCCGGGACGGGGCGGTGTTAGCCCGCTACTACTAGAGGCCATGACCAGCGAATTATGCATAAACAACAGCAGCATCTTGCCGAACGAGTTCATCAGACTGTACAACGCGTCCACGTTCATTTCTGGTAGCCGAGGTTCCCTCATTTTTCTCAGAGCCGAAATTAAACTGTACATGATAAATTCTTGAAGTATGGGCGAGGCTTTCGAGGGCCAGTTCCATCTTCGTCCACAAGAGCCCAGTGTTATCGTCCCGTGCGCGGCTTGTGTCATATCGGCCAATTTTAACATTAACTTTTTCAAGTCGGTGCCCACGCCGTCAGCCACAACCGCCTTTCCTCTTTCGAGTCGATCGTTAATCCACTGTTGAGCACCGGCCGTGTTTTTACACTTTATAAAATTCGACGTAATATCTTTGGGCACAAAAAACAGTGTAGAGAAACACGCCAAGCAACTAAGTTTGCCACTTTCGTCCAGGCGCACATGATAGTCACTATTCGAATGAGGGCACCCTTTTTCTCCACCGACCACGGCGCTGCTCCCCCTCATGGCCTCATCGCAAAGGTTTCGGTTGCTACTTTCAAACACTTCGACAGAGGGGAACAGCAAAGATGATTCTTCGTCTTGTCTCCTCTTGTTGTTATTTTTGTTTTCTTTTGTCGCTGATTTTATGATGGATTTACACTTGAAATACGAAGAAATCAGTTGAGCTCTTACAGCCATAAAGCTCGTCTCGTCCGCCACTTCCATCCACCGATGATCAAAAAATGCGCCAGCGTAGTCCAATTTGAACAAATCCATATTGGCGGTAATTTCTCCCCAAATACCATTGTGTTTAAGAAAAGCGGCCATCATCATCAATACATCCATTTCCGAGTGAGCTTCAAAATACACGGGCGAGCTGTTAAAGTGGTTAAAGCCTGCGGCGCCAGAAGGGTTGTGCACTACAGCGTCAACTTCCCCTTCTTCTCCTTGAATTCGTAATTTTAAGCCCACGGTAGAAACGGGTAAGACGCATAGTCGGCTGATGGCAGTCATTTTAGTAGTAATGTTTTCCTCGGGTCCGTAGAGCATGGTAGGGTCTGAAATAATAGAGGAAGTATAACGGTACTTGAATTTGCTGGTAGTATTTTTTATGGTGTCTTCGATGCAGTCGGACGGCCTGGTGACGGACTCGTGAGGGCTACGAGCTATATCGTAAAGGTGCATGTAGGGGATGGAATTATTATAATAACCATCATCAAATTTCACTTCCGAGACCATAACAGATTTATCAATCTTTGTCGTTACCTCAGCGCTAATAAGCGAAGTATCAGTGACGACGCAGTCTCTCACACCAGATAATACCCCGATGTATTTCAAGTCGTCAACATTTTCAACTTTAAATTTGCTGTTAGTGTCATAGATGGTGGCCGAAGAATATTCGCCACTGGTGACGTCCAGCGTACCGCAGCGCGAAAATAACATTGTAGTTGGTAATGGTTGATCAAATGTCGGATAGGGTAAAATATTTTATTGTACGGGAAAAAAACAATTGGTCCCATTTTATTTAGATATACAAATCTTCTTGGTAGTAGTCTTCTTTTTCTTTTTCGAATTCTTCGTCGTCAGTCAAGTCCATCGAAAGATCTGGGTCGATCGAAAGATGATAATTGGCAGCCGAGAATGCGAAACCCGTGGTAGGAATATCTTCTGAACCTGTTTCGCTGAGTTCTTCATGCAAAGATTGAGGCTCCTTATTTTTTAGATCCAAATTTCGTCCCGGTGTCCTCGGAAGCCTCTCCCAAACAGGTGAATAATTTTGCGACGACGGGGAAACATTAAGGGCGTGTGTTGGGCAAGGAGGAGAAAGAACCCTATCCCTTGAGGAAAAGGAGGGTGTTCTTGGCAATCTCATAGAAGTAAGAGGAGCAGCAGCAACAACGCTTGTAGTAGTAGATAGTGTGACAGCGCTACCAGTACTTGTTGTTGGTTGAGGAGGAGAAGAAGGAGGATTAGGAGGAGAAGAAGGAGGAGGAGGAGGAGGAGGAGGAGGAGGAGGAGGAGGAGGAGAAGAAGGAGGATTAGGAGGAGGAGGAGGATTAGGAGGAGGAGGAGGAGGAGGAGGAGGATATTGACCAGAGGAATTAACAAATTGGGGAGGAAGATGAGAAGGGGGGGTACATTTGTGTTACGGCAGGCGGTGCTCCTCCGGGTCCATAATAATAATAGTGAGCAGGTACAGGTGGATGCAGCTGTTGCTGATAATAATGGTAATAGGGATCGTAATATCCCGGATTGAAAAACGGACTTCCTTGTAATTGTCCTCTTCCTCCTCCTTGAGATGGTGTTGATTTTTTGTTTGTCGTAGGAATAAATGCCCCCGTCGAGAGTTTATGTGCTTGATTAGCTTGTTCCACGGCCTTCTTTATCGTTGCTTCTACAGGCCTACTTTTTGCTCGGTTGATGATGTTTTCTGCGCATGCTTCGAGTTGAGAAATAGCAGACTGATCTCCACTACCTCCTCCGGTTAGCAAAATATCCATAGAGTCTGTTATCTTTTGCCACACGTTTTCGTTCAAAGCTCTAAAATATTTCGGAATGGATAAAGATCTTACGGTAGGATTGGCGTTATCGGTTGCAATCGTGGTAAAGTTCTTGTCAAATTTTTTGTTTGGTAAAACTCTAGTTTCAAATAAATCATTACACACGTTACCCAGCATTTCAAAGTAAACGCGTTCCTTTACGGCATCTTTTATTTGGTTGGTTACAGCATTTTTCATAGTGGCGTTTATGATGTCGGCGTCTCCATTGTTCAATAATCGTATCAGATTGTCACTATTTTCAAACCACTCATCAAAACCGCGCTCAAAATCGCGGCGGTGAACCAAAGCCCACACCGGCAGAGAAAGACACACCTTTACAATATCGGAACCCACGTTTTGAAAGACCGGGGCGTGGTGCCTTACTTTCTTATTATTTTTCCCCCCTTGACTTAATTCCAGGGTCGAAGCAGCGGGAAGTGCTTTTTCGCGAGACGCCTTTGCCAGGTTGGCCAACAGAGTTCGTACCCGATATTGAATATCACGCTCTCTATCCCCTGGAAACCGATACTGAGGAAACGGGACACAGTCTTTGTCGATATCCAAAACCGAGACAGCTTTCACGTCCCCTCTATTAACCACCGCTTTAACGCCTCCTCCTCCACCACCGCCGCTTTTTACCACCACAAGTCCCCCCTCCTCATCCATTTCTTTATTCCTTTTCGCCGTTTTTCTAGGCAGTGGCAGTGATACCTCATGCTGCTCTAGCTGGCGTTTCATTGCAGCGGCCTTTTTAGGCGAAGCGTAGTCTTTTGTACACGGCGGCGACTCGATTTCTTTCTCTTCTTCTTTTTGTTCTACTTCTTCGGGTTGTTGTTCTTTTTTAAGAGCATCTTTTTTTTTCTTTAGCTTTCGTCTAGCTTTTGCGGTGCTCGTCGCCGAAGCGCGAGGTTCTGCTGCGTTGTAATTCATTCGTTTGAGTATTTTTTTCCGGTTTTCATCCTCCTTCTTGTTTTTCATGTTCCTTAATATACATCCGATGGCAGATTTGTTTTTAGGCATTTTTGCCGAGACAACATGGATTTTTTTTCCCGGTTAAATAGACATTACGTTGGACATCTTCTTCCAGATGGAGGGGAGTGGAACGAGCTACTCAGCCGCTGATTAAGGCGCCCAAATCCAACAAAAACATTTCCTTAATTTTCTTTTCAAGATCTATTCCTGAAAGTCTCTTTTAATCCCCCCCCCCGAACATCGAAAATCGAAATCGAGTATAAAATAACGAAAAGTGACATACAAAATTAGCTTCGTACCGAATGTGTATTACACGTTCCCTATAGACCTAATTTTATACTCGATTTTCGATGCCCCAAATTTTTCACGAGCAAGTTGGAACAGCGATTCCGAGTACAAAACGAGCCAAAAACCAGCAAAACAGACCCTCCGTGCACTTTTGTGGTCGAGTTCATGGCTGCAAGAAAGCACGTTAAATACTCCTAATGAGCTCTAAGCCTTGTATCCAATTTAATAAGAAAGTTGAAGTGGATAACATTCACTATCAAAGAAGAGCTCGAGCAAGATATAACAGACTTTCCCAGCAAAGCCCATTTTCTTCAGAAAAAAAAATGGAACACAACATGGACGTTGAAGAGACGGAGATTCTTGCTGCTGCTGCTGCTGCTGCTGCTGCTGGAGCTGTGACAGCAGAACTTTCTCCCACCGATAATTCCTCTTGTCTCGAAAATACTACCTCCACTAACAAACGGAAGCGGCCCATTGGTACTGCCAACGACAGAGATGATGAAGAACAAGTTGTGCCCCAGACAACAGCTAAAAAGGCAAAGCGGCCACGTAAAAATGCACCTGGCCATTCTTCAGAAAAAAGAATGGAACTCAACATGGACGTTGAAGAGACGGAGATTCTTGCTGCTGCTGCTGCTGCTGCTGGAGCTGTGACAGCAAAACTTTCTCCCACCGACAATTCCTCTTGTCTCGAAAATACTACCAAACGGAAACGACCCATTAATTGTGGCGGTTGTACTAACGACAGAGATGATGAAGAAGAAGTTGTGCCCCAGACAACCGCTAAAAAGGCAAAGCGGCCACGTAAAAATGCACCTGGCCATTCTTCAGAAAAAAAAATGGAACACAACATGGACGTTGAAGAGACGGAGATTCTTGCTACTGCTGCTGCTGGAGCTGTGACAGCAGAACTTTCTCCCACCGATAATTCCTCTTGTCTCGAAAATACTGCCACCACTAACAAACGGAAGCAGTCTATTAATTGTGGCGGTACTACCAACGACAGAGGTGATGAAAAACAAGTTGTGCCCCAGACAACCGCTAAAAAGGCAAAGCGGCCACGTAAAAACGCGCCTGGAAGGACTGGTAGCACAAATAACTCGTTTAGGTACTGGCAGATCAAAGTCGAGGATTCGGGCAACTCTCCAATTTTGAAAGTCGTAAATACTAACGCTACAATATCTAGGGCACTGCCTTTTTCTCCCACCTGTATTGGCTTAAAGTTTGTCAAGAGTATGACCTGTCAGCAAGTTAGAGCCATAGTCAAAGGCTACCAGTGTGGAGAAATTACCCGTATGGAATGTTCTTCATTCAGAAAACTTGACAAGTCAAGAAATAACAAGAAAAAAAACAACAATGATGACTCCTCTGTCTCTGGCAAGCCATCGAGGCCCAGAATTCCTCCCACCAAGTCGTACTTCACTTTTACCACTGTGGGAAAGACTTTTGCCGAAAAAGTCGCCAACGTTAAAAAGATCCTGAGCATGTCTCCGGTCCAGAAAATATTCTCTTCTGGGGATGATGCTAAACGACAACATGCATCTCCTATAGGTATCAGGGACATCCACTTTTTCGAGACTGATTTGGCAAAGGGCTGTTTTGCCGCGAGGAACAAGATAAAAGTGATGGAGCCCAAAGAGGAGGGAGAGCAACCTTCTCTGCGCGTTGAAGAACTTGATTTGGCCAAATATTACGAAGGACTCATTACCGATATCCGAAAAATTGACCATAACAAGTACAGGACCCTTATTCACAAACGCAACATGCGTCGCCACATCAAGTCGTGGATCTGCATCTGCCCTTATTACGTCACGGATGGTGTCCCGCCCGCCGACGATGTTGTTGCCAAGAAAGGAATTTCCACCTACCGCCTGTTTGACAACGGTTTGAGCATTTTCCAATTTGAGAGCGAGCTGTCTGCCATTACTCCCATCCGTGCCGCCGAAGCTATGGGCGCCATGCACAAGTCCCTATGTTTCCAGACTTCTGGAAATGTTGTGAGAAAACTGCTGGATGATATTAATTCTAGCAATAACGAGACACTGGCTTCCATGGGCAATTTGAATTACCGCTCTAAGTGGAGGAACGACAACAAGCGCGCAACTAAATGTGTTAAATTTTACTCTGTCGCCGACGACAAGAAGATTACCGACCAGGATATTTTAGATATTGTCAACACCGAAAAACTATTCCTCAATATTCATTTTAGAGAAGATGACAGGGACTATGGCGTGGCCAAGACAAGCGGAAACCGAAAGATTGTGCCCAGCGAAATCAAACTTTCTGACGATAGTAAAATTCGCTTCACCGCCATCACCTTTGGCGAATTTAACACTAAAAAAGCTGCCCGTGGAATGAATTGCTTCAATACTTGGCGTAGTGGACCAAAAGCAAAAACTTTTGGAAACATTACCAGCAGCGCTTTTAGCTTTGACGGTCTGACCAAAGAATCGGTGGAGAAAATAATGTTTCAGAAGAGAGTAAAGTTCCTTAAGGCTGTTAAGAATGAGAAACAAGAAGACAGCTATTACGGTATGATCAAGACGGTCACCAGCGTCAAGGGATGCAACTTGGCACCTAAAAATAAAGACAAGATACTCCCCGAAGGAAAAAGCTCATTTAGGTACAAGCTGGAAACGCTCGAAAAAGAGAAGCTGGCTGTTGATTTTTCAAGGAAGGAAGAAAAGGCAGCCATTGGTGATAAGAAGAAGGATCAAGAACAGAAAAATCGGGAGGAGAAACAAAAGGAAGATGGCGAAGAAGAGCCCTAAACTTTGTTAAAAAAAATGTATTTTTTTATGATTAAATAAAAAAAAAACTTGAATTCGATATATTTGTATTTCTTTGTGCCCCTGATTTGTTACAAGACTGGCTCCGTGAACTCCCCCGAGCAACACTGCACTTCAGCCTTTTATTCCCCTTCTCCATACAACTAATTCCACAACAGGAGACGTGGGTGATAATAAGAGCCCATACCGCTTATTATCTAAAAGGGATAAAAAAAATAAATTGGGAATATTATCTTATCGTTTTATTTCCAACGTTGAAGAATGAGAGAAAGGAAATAGACAACAGTCGTTATCTCGATTTGTGGTGGTGGAAAAAAGCAGCCAATTTATATATATATGTCGTGCTTTTTTCTTCCCGAAAATCTGCAATCTGATCTTCAAAAAATTTATTTTCTTTTCCTGTAACGCCTATAGTGGCGGCGGCCGGCTGTTGATTTCCTCGAGGAGGAAACGCGGTGGCGGCTTCGGCGGCGAAAAGAGCGGCCAGCGATTGGTGAGCGTCTCCGGCGGCGCAACGAGCGGCCGACTTTTGATTTCCTCGAGGAGAAAACGCGGTGGCGGCTCCGGCGGCGAAACGAGCGGCCGACTTTTGATTTCCTCGAGGAGAAAATGCGGTGGCGGCTCTGGCGACGAAAAGAGCGGCCGGTGGGTGACTTCTTCTTCTTGGAGGAAAAGCGGTGGCTGCTCCGACGATGAAAAGAGCTAGTCTTCTTCATTATCCTCTTTTTTTTCTAAGGGACTGCGTCACTCACTCGCAACTGCCAGGAGAACAATGTAGACCACCAATTCGGTGTATCTGGAGATATGGACGTACAACTTACGATATCGTGCCTTCACGTTGGGCGAAATCATCATGCTCCATATGCCACGACGGTGGGGAAGGGGAAAGTTTCAATGTTTGGCGAAAGTAAAAGCACGGCATATATACCGTGTAACGTATGCTCTTCTTTTCTTTCCACCGAACCCTAAAAACCGGGTTTTGAAAACTGGGTATGAAACAAGTTGTTCCTAACTTCTTTCTATTACACATCTTTTTTTACGTCCTGGTTTGTTGTAAGTCTCAATAATTTGTTTTCGTTCCGATGCTGATAAAGAAATGGACATTGAATTTTATTTTATTATACATTAAATTTTATTTTTTAGGCCAACAAAGATGCGACAGTTTTAGGCGGCTCGAACAAGTCGTCCTCTGATTTTCCCAACAATTCCTTCATCAATTCGGGAACGAGGTCGCTGATTTTTTTGGAAACAATGTTGTGTTTTGAAGGGATATCGAATAACACCCCCTCTCTTATAAAAGTATCACTTACGGTTTCTGACACAATCATGTAGCTCGATGCGATATCGATTACACCTGAGCGCACGACGCGTCCACAGCACGTGGTCTTTTCTAGACCAGCCTTGTCCCACCCTGTTTTCGTCAGATACAAAACGGAAGAGTGCAACAAAAAGTAGAGTAAAAAGAACGAGAATTCCTCCATGGTGATGGTGGAGGATTCATGAGTTTTGCTGTCCCGTTTCAAATACACAACCGCAGATTTCAACATGTCCCCGTTCTCGGAAAGATTATACATGTTGTTAATTTCTTGAGCGGTGGGTAATTTTAAACGGACGATGGGATTGTTGAGGGACGCAGTCAACGTTTTTGCCAGCATTTGTTCTCGTTCGCCCTCCGTCATCACTATTTTTACATCCTCAGTGGACGGTTTCTGTAAAAATTTACCAGCCTCTCTAATCAGCTTTCGATCGTTCCCGAAAACGCTAGGTTGTGGAGCGGCGATGTTAGTTTGGAGAGTGTCTGCTAGGAACAGTACTCCCACGTCTTCCGTAGTTTCCAGTTTAAAATCGATCTTGAACACGCCGCTCGCTCCAGGAAACACACATTGCAAAATTTCGTTGTTATTTGTTTTTGATATACAATAGGTCGCATCTCTGATGTGAATTGTTCCGGGAGGGATTTCGCTGACGAGAACAGAATTGCTAGAGTTACACGATTGCGGGTGCAACGCAGCAATCAACAAGGGATAGTTTGTGCAATTCTTTACGTCAAACGACACAATCTGTTTGTTTTCATTTTCAACATTTTCCACCGAAAGATTAATTCTGAGCCCGTTCCAATTTCGATAACTCAACCCCGTTGCGATGGTACTTTTTTGGTAAGCTTTTGTAAGCACAACAGGGCACGCTTGTCGGGTAGAATCGTAAGACCCGACCACCGCGGCAGTCTCCATCACGTCGGCGCCACCCTTCCACGCGATTTTTGCCCGGATGTGTCTCTCAAAAAATGGCCAGACGCGAGATGGTGGAGGGCCAGGTTCTCCTCGGGGCCCTCTTTCACCCCGAGGGCCGGCTGGACCCTGGTTGCCTTTTTTTCCCTGGGATCCTCGGAGGCCTTTTTCTCCACGGGAGCCGGCGGGGCCTTGTTCACCTCTTTCCCCCGGGGGTCCCTGAGAGCCTTGTTTTCCATCCACACCGGCGATTCCTTGCGGTCCTCTTTCTCCCTGTTCTCCTCTTTCTCCTTGAGGACCGGTGAAGAAAGACGAAGCTCCCTCTTCTATTTCCTCCTCTTCCCCTTTTCCAAGAAAGAAAGCCACTACAGCTACTATTATCACGACGATAATAATAATCGATAGAGCATATGCAATTTTGGTTTTTAGAGAAGAAACTTTTAACTCTCCTGTTAAAGAGGGAGCATGGGGATTAAGTACCGGGACGGAGGGTGGTGCCCCTGCTGGTGGCGGTTGTTGTTGCTGTTGACGCCGTATCATTTTTCGCTTGTATATGAAATAGATAACGGAAAAAGACAAATACCAATTTTTCTGATATACCGGGTCAAGGGACACTCGAACAAGGGAAAACAGTAATTAAGACACATGACCAAGAATCAATATCTTTATTTCATATAGCCTTTACAAAAAATTACAAATTATTCTCCTTTCTGTATTGTTTTCATCAATAGTTCATCCATGAATGTAACATAATTACATAAAAAAGATGAATAGGTGATAATATAAGTAGGGTCCATATCATTCTCAATAACAATCTCATATAACAAATCATATAGTTTTGAAGTATATTGCGCCTTTGCTCCAGTCATTGTAATTATGTTCGCGCTGTCGGCGGTGGCGATAGCCATGGTCCAGTCTTTGGAAACGGTTTTTAAGGAACTGTCTATCAGCTTTTTAGCTGCACCGGCATCCTTGAGATTAGAGGGAAGAAGCAGTTTAAGTACGGCATCAAGACCACCACTATTATTATTATTAATATTATCATTGTTGCAGCCTTCGCTGACGTTCTTGACAATGGCGTCTGCTAATTGGAAGCTCACCCTTTCCATGATAAAGAAAATACGAGTGATGAATTCCGCCCATTTTGGGTCCCTACTGAGCATTAATTCCAATTGACTGGCGGTGAGAGCGGATACGTTGGGATATTCAACACACGGTCTTTGCCACAGCAAAAATAGCGTGTAGATGCGAGTGTCAAAACACCTGGTGGCGATACCCTGTGTGGTCGTGACCGGGGCGACTAACATTCGACTATGCGGGACAGTTTTACAATGATTCACGGTCTCTTCATGGATCATATTTTTGCTAAAAATTATATCTTGCATGAACTTGTGTACTCTTTTTTCGAAATCGGAAGGATTGTCGGGAAACTCGGAACCCAGAATAGTCTTGTCAATAAATGCCGTAATCAACCCCATCGTATTTCCGGTGCCATTTTCTACACAGCCTGGGGCGAGTGTTTTTTCGAAGGCTGCTTGGTTGACGGCCACAGTAGTAGGTCCCAAAATCTCAGCTCCCTTGATTTGCGATAAAATATGGAAACAATTACAAGGAATATTGTTTCCATTGGAGTGATTTCTCGCGAAAGAACCGATGCCAGTAGTCAGTATCTTGAAAGAGTTCTTGTATGGTTCCACGAATCCGTACGGAATGTATTTTTCAGCTTGTCTGACAGATCTCACACTGTCCAGACCAGAAGTAGTGGTGTTGTTTCGGCCTCCGTTTCCTCTACCACCACCACCACCACCACCACCACCACCCAATCTGGTCGGACTTGCCATGCTACAAATAAAGTTGGCCATATAAGCGCCTACTCTTGCCAGGACTTCGCTATTATTGTAGTGTTTCTTCCATTGTCCAGAGAATATATTCAACACGGGGGCTGCGGAAAAGCCCTCGTTTCTCCATAATTGGTAAGCCTTCATCGTATTTAACGTGCTGCTCATCACGGAGGTGTTGGTCCACCCTTTAACGTAGTTGAGGAATTTACCTCCATCCACTTCCTTGGAGGCGTTTTCGTTGGCACAGAATAAAATTTCAGTCGCGGAATACAAGAATCTGGCAAAGATGGTGTACAGGAATTGCTTTATGCAATCCCCCGTCTGCTGGCGGTGACGGCTAAAAATCAAGAAAGCGTAAATTTGGGAGATATATGCACGATTGTGTAATGTCAGTTCCTTTACCTTCTCGCGTAGAGATTCTACCCACATTTCGTTGCTGTCAGAATACACCACATCCTTTCCTCTACCGTCACCAACAGAAATATTAGACAGAGTTCTGGTGGCGTCGTCTCCGGCCAAAACATCGACGCAGCTCAACAGCAAATTTTTAAGAGGAACGATAATAAGACGGGGGTTATATTCGTTCTGTACTAAGATGGGGGAAGCTTCGGCGAATTCAATGTCTCCTCCGAAATTTAAGCGGCGGTGGTTCAAACACCTAAGGAGATACAGCAGCGCTTCATTGGGAAGTTGCGTGTGTCCGTGAGAGGGGTTAATGTTGTTCAATGTATGCTGTAGGGAAGAACAAGCCGCGCATCCCAGCCCCTCGTTGCATTTTTCTAGCATTATAAAATCGTCTAATTTTAAGGGATTGTATCCATCGAGTACCGAAAGTATACCGTCCATGCTCTTTGAGAGGGTATCATTTCCTCCTCCCGTTCCGTTGTCGTCGAGAATGATGGTAAGAATGGCGATGGGATCTAAAGAACCCATGATAGAAGACATTATGGCTTCACCCACATTTTTAGACGATGAACCTTCAGTTGCCAAATCCTGCGTAGACTTGTAAGAGATGAATTTATTTTTCATAGAGTTGATATCAAAAATGTTGTTCAAGAGTAACCTGAGCATACTGAATGCCGCATCCTTTACATTATTGGCATCGGAGCAATGCGCTAGCCTGATTAAATGGGTCAAGAATGAGCTTGAAACGTTGAACGCGTATTCCAATTCTTCCTCGTCCATGGAAGAAATTCGTTGGTCGATGCTTTCTTCATTGACCACGCACATCCCGGTCTCGTCGATGACGAACCCCATAGTGTTGATTTTTTTGGCGTCACGTTAAAGGTGATTTTTTTTCTTCGCCGTAAAGGGAAAGAATATATTACAAGAGTTAACGTTTATATTATATATATATATATATATAAAAAAGCCTTGACGGTTTCTTGGATCCGAGAGGGTCGTATCCTAAAATTTTTTTTTTAAATACAAACATAAAGGATGACTGCACACAACGCGTGTGTTTTAGTACTGGTGGCCGAGTCGAAAAGAGATGCCGTGGCTAGAGAATACGTCTCGGAAGGTTTATACGCTACCGCGAGGGTCTTGAATTCAGATCAAGACAATGAACCTAGAGTGCTCTCTTCGGATATTTTGGGTCTAACTTGGTTCACGAAAAATCAACAGCAATTCACCACTGGGATTTTCACGGGGCGTGGGCCGGTAACCAAGAGGAATTTCGACCAGGCCGTGATAGACGGCGACATATTATCTCTGGACGAAATGATGAGTAGAGTAATCGATCCATCCTGGCGTCTTACTGAAAGGGCAGCCGAGGAACTGACCGATTTTGGATTTTTGAAGCAAGCGCCAATTCTCAACCTTTTAAACGGTTTTGAATATATGATGTATAATGTCTTTAGGTCGGCGGCGGATTTGGTGGTGTCTTCTTCCGACCCCCAAAACAAGAAGAGACCGACGTGTTTGGTGGACGCTAGCATGCTGCTAAAGAACGAAGCCTCCACCGCTGACGTCGCTGTCGGGAGAGCCAGACGCGTGGTGGCACTATTTTCTTACACACTCATCGATATCTTAAAGTGGAAGAAGGCAATATCGGAACGGCTTCAGAACCGTAGACTCCCACCTTTTCCCTCCATACCCCCCCACACTACTTACGACCATCTAATTCAACTAATTACGGAACGTGGAACAAAATTCATCGAAGGGTTAATAGAGGAGGATGTTTGCGCCGATACGTTGGTGCCGTCGGTTACCGCGATTTTGGCCGCCGCGGTCGCCTCGGCGGAAGACGGGTTTTTTCCCCGTATAAGCGGCACGTTTTACGAGTCGATTTTGGGCTACAAAATCATGAGTATGCTCTCCGTGTTCATTTCGGCAGAATACAGCGCCTTGATATCCAGGATAAAGAGGGTCGGCAATACCGTGCATGGACACCTCGAAAGATATGTTTTAGATCCCGAAATTGAAATTCCATCTGAAAGGGTTACAGAAGAAGAAAAAAGGTGGATACGAGTAGAAAGGGAAAGAAGAAACGGTCTTAAGGGCTGGCAGAGGGAGGTGGAGGCTGCGTTCAAACGGCACGAGTATTTGGGAGCGGCCATAGATTTGGAGCCCACCGCCAATAATGACGATGTCGCGATAAAGGCGCTACACAGAGAAGTGACAAGAACCATGAAGGAACATTCAATAACCACTCCCGCGGCGGCGGTAGCCAGGGTGTGTTCCATCAGTATCCGCCAACCCTTTTTTTCTAACTTTTCCATCATGCGAGTTCGTCCCAGGGATTCGGCAGCCAGATTGTCCATGTACGCCATATGGAATACTTTGTTTTTAGCAACCGGAGGACTAACATCGTCTATAGCCGAAACAAATAGCGTCAGGAGTCGGCTTTTGCTCAACTTTTTCTTGAAGGACTTGCACGCGCTATTTAATTGCACGAGATGTGAGTATGGATTTATGATAAAGACCCTCGATACTTTCTCAATGTGGGAAGAGGAAAAGAGCAATGCCGGAGAAGGGGATGAAGAACTACGCAAGGTTTTGGCGGCAGCCCTCCATTCTCTAACGGCGGCGGCGGTGACGACGACGACGACGATGACGACGACGACTGTGGGTCCTCAGAATAATACGACGAAAACAGTAGGACAATTGGTTCATGATATTTTAGCCTATATCAACCCCGAGGATGAATTAAACACGGCCGCATTAGCCGTGACAGGAAAAATGCGAATACAGAAACTGGACAACGACGTCAGGGAATTGTATACGTCGGATCGCAGGGAGTATGCCGTCCAAGGATCGACATACGTGTTAGTATCCAAGGGTTTCGCGGCCCTCGCTTTTTACCTGCTGTATTCTTCAGCCGCTACCGCTCCACGACTTCCAAAAAACGCGGCAACACTCTCCTCGGAATTGGACAGGGCCGTTATTCTATTGTTGGCCAGATGGGGGAGCCTCAGATTTCCAACCCATAATCTGTGGCGAGGGGGGATAAACGACGAAACTTCTTCCCCCTTGTTGGCCTTTGCTAGTATTTGGGCGCTTAGAAATGCCGTCAGGGCCAGGCGGTACGTGGACGATCCTTCAAATATCACATTTGTTCCCGGAAGACCTCTAACGATATTGGAGGCGCTGTCCTCCGTCAAGAATTTGACAGCAGTTTTAAATAACAATTATATTTTATCGGAAAATATAGACTCTCAGAAACTCGTATGGAAGGCTATCGAAGAACTAGAAACGGAGTCGGAGGTCTGGGCATCGGACTTGAACGAAAATGTCCGGAGAGTGAGACGGGACATGAACTTTTCTTCTGTCAAAAGATCGGAATTAGTGAAAGAACCCGCGGGGTTGGTTCCCACAACCATGTCATACACCGTATCTAACGTACTATTTCCGATGAAGAGAGAAGATCCACCCACCGGCAACCATTGGACAAATTTCCATCTGAGTTGATGACTTGAAAAGCTTCTCTAAAGAGATCTTCGTTAAAAGCGCATCTTCCTGGTAGCAAATGGAGAAACCATTGCACTTTTTTTTAATATGACACCCCCTTTTTATTGTACACTACTTTATTTATAGGGATCATGTTGTATTCTGAGTCCAAATATCGATCGGCGATGTGTAACGTTGAGAAATATTCGGCCAGTTTCTGCCGTGAGGGCATTTTTAATGTGTCTGGCGCTAAATTCCATGTCTTTCCACTCGCCGCTGTTGTGACTGCCACTGTGGTACAGCGTTTTTTCCAGCGAGAATGTTACCCATTTTTCCTCCGCGAGGAAGAAATCCGCGGAGGGTGCTAAATGGCCCGAGCGTAAAAGTCTCCTCTTTTTCTGACGAGTCCCTCTTTCTTCTGGTGGACAACTGAAAAGTAGAGTCTGGGGTTGTAATCTCTGAAACTAATCTTTGAAAAATGGAACTTTGTCCTGCTTCATGTTGCCTACGAACACGTGTTTTAATATTTTTTTTTATAAAATGACCTGTATATCGGAATGATTGTTTATTACCTGAATTGTCATATGTGTTCCGTAGCCGTACAATTCATCAGATGGATACCACCTCTGCTAGTATGGCTAGTATGGACACCTCCGTGAGCAGCAGCGGAATCAACGTCGACAATGTCGGTGCTGGTGCCAGAACCGGCAGCGGCGGCAGCAGCAGCAGCAGCAGCAGCAGCAGCGGCGGCGGCGGCGGCAGCAGCAGCAGCAGCAGCAGCAGCAGCAGCAGCAGTGGTAACAGTATTAGCAACGCCGCAAAGTTAATATCGTTTCCCAAGAAGGGTGTGCCCATCGATTGCCGCATGACATTCTACGTCGACGTCTCCGACATTCTAGGCGGCTTCATCGATTCGTGTAGAAAAAACATATCCGAATGGGAAGAGGAATTCACACAACACAAAGTGCTTCTGAACAGCCTATACTATCAAAATTTTATGGAGGTGACATCAACTGCGAAATGTAATTTCACCGCCAACGAGAGAGTCTACATGGGCAAAACTTTCTACATGACAAGAATCTTGTTGACGGTGGGAGAAGATGACAAAGAGGTCGTGTGTCTCATTCCAGCTCGCCACACGCTGCACGCCTTTTCGTACTATGTGTTGGCCAAGAAAGGCAAAGTCTGCCTTGCCGACCATGGAAGCTACGTGATTCCTTTGGGCGTACCCACTGCTAATTGTGAAGAGAAAAATTGTCAGCTGTGTCCACAATTGCCACGGCGAAAACGACCACAACAAACCTCGCGTGTGTTTACAAATCTACAGACCTCCCCGAACAGCACCCAATCGAACGATGGTGTTGAAAATAATTGATGACAAATCGAAGAGTGCAAACTTCTTTCGGGTCCGAGAAGTTCTCGCTGTGGATGGAGCGACGGGACAAACGCAAAACATTGTTCAACATCAGCATGAATTTGCGGTAGTTTCTCCCGTCTCTCACACGAAAAAAAAACTCTTTTGTGCTGTGACGGACAAGGGAATCTCTTTGCTCAAGTTTTCCTTATCATCCTTTTTGGGCCGGCGGGGACTTGTGTGTCCTCCTTCTACCGAAAATTCACGCCTACCCGACCACATCACGTTGGTTGTTTTCGATGCGACAGAAGAAGAGAGAAAAAAATTGATTTCCGCACTCCAGCTTAAGCAACCCAAGCAACCCGGGGTGCTATACATTGCCGATCACAACAAGCCGATCACGATTGACCTGAACAACAAATTTGGAAAATATGGCAACAACATTGCCGCTATCCAAGTTGACGCCAACGTTGGATTGAGACGCAACTTGCTTTCATCATTTTCGAAAATTCTGAACAGGAGTGTGGATACGTTCGACGAAAGATTCAACCCTCACATCTCGTTGGGGGACATGGTGCCCGGAAAATCTGACATCGTGTTGAACATGTCTCCAAAGGATTTACTACTACAGGAAAATATTGCTAACCATTTCGGTGATGACACGTGTATAAGAATTGAAGTATCAACTTTCGTACTGGATGAAATTGCCGGTTGCAGTTATCCTTCTTTCTTTGATTGTTTCACACAATAAAGTTTGTATCCCTTTATCGGTAAAGTTTGTATCCCTTTATCGGACAAGAAAACAAAGAAAGGAGAAAAAAATACTATTTAATTAGGTATAAAAAAAACTCAATTACAAATTATTATACGTCAAACGCTGGAAATTGTCAACCACATGTTGTGCCGATACGAAGAGTGTCATCGCGTGTCTAAGCTTCATCTTTCAGTAATTTCTTTAAATTCTGATGATGAGGTGGGTAAGCTGGCCGATGATTTGGCGCACGGGTACGTCATTGCCCAGGAACACCAGTGAACTTCAGCCTTATATTCTCCCTCTCCAACAGGAGACGTGAGTGGCCGGTTTCTGCCGTGAGGGCATTTTTAATGTGCCTGGAGCTAAATTCAATGTCTTTTCACTCGCCGCTGTTATGACTTTGCCACTGTGGTACCGCATTTTCCAATGAGAATGTTGGCCATTTTCAGCCGCGAGGAAGAAATCCACGGCGGGTGCTAAATGGCCCCGAGCGTAAAAGTCTCCTCTTTCTCTGACGGACGAGTCCCTCTTTTTTTCTGGTCTTTATCGGGCAAGAAGACGAAGAAAGAATAATAATAAGAAAAATACTATTTAATAATAATTAGGTATAAAAAAAACTAAATTATAAATTTATTTTTATTATGCGGTATTTTTTCCCCTGCTCAGTAACTCTTCGGTTCCTACCTCGTCTTCATTTGGTGTTTTATTTGCTTGCGTTTTGTGAGTTCAAGGTACTTTCTTTGTTTATCACAGTAATATCCTTAACAATGAAAATTATACAACCAGTGCTTCTTTTAAGATCATCATCGCTAGATTTGTCCTTGTGCTTCTATAACATTGAACATACCCATCGCAAGTTTATAAAGACGTTCCGTTTCATCCCTTAGTAGTTGAACACTTACAATACGCGGACGTATATCGTTGACGAGTATAGGAGGAGGGTACGACGCCGGTCCACCATCCTCAGAAAGCGACAAGAGTATTGCCCTATAGTATGCTACATACTCTTCTTCTTCTTCTTCTTCTTCTTCTTCTTTGTTGTTTTTTCGACATAACATGTCGCTAATTGCCAATAAACTCCATGGATCGTTTATAATTTTCTCGCATGTTACTTGACTTTTAGGAAACAGGTTTTTCCATCGCATTTCAAACTTGCTGTCAAGAATCAGATTGAAAATACAATCGTAGACGGTTTCTTGAGGCCTTCCACGTCTGTAATATTCCAAAAGTGTACTTAAAAGTACAGCGGCTGCACGTCTACATGTGTCAAGCTTGAAATCGTTGTACCAATTCCTAATTTCTTTTGCTGAAGCGATATTTCTTCCGTGCAGTATTTCAGAGGACAATAATCTGCTAGCGAGTACTTCCACGTTTCTTCTTCTTCCCCCTCTTCCTTTGAGTTGCTGTTCATCCATTTGCAATCTCCGAAAAGATACTGTTTCTTATTTCTGAAAAGACCCGGTAATAATAAAGATGCCGCTGAAGTTAATTTCGGGTGCATGAAAAAGAGAATCTCTGATCCGGGTTTTTCGTCGGCGAAAACGGGAAACAAGAGATGGTTATGGGCAGAGGGTACGAGAGGTTCGTTTCTTATGTATACGGTCAGCGGACTTAAAACCCCTTCTTTATAACCTTGGATAACGCTGTACGACACGACACCCTCATCGGTCTTTCTTTTCTTTTTCTTATTAAACGGTCCTCTATAAGGGGCCGCTTTTCGCTTAATACGTCTCTTAGTCTTTTTTTTCTTCTTCTTCTTCTTCTTCTTCTTCTTCTTCTTCATCAGAGGTTGTTGCTTGGCCGTCTCTACAAAGAATTTTCTTGATACTTTCCATGTTTGTTTCTGCAGCCGGTGGAAGAACTGGACCAGTACTACTATTGCTACTAGTATTTGTAGCGAACCTGTACTCGCTACTCGTGAAGGAAAAATCGGTCACCACCACAGTGGATGTTAAAAAGTTTTTAATACAATCTGTAACAGATAATAATCTCGTATCCGGTGTCGGGGCCAAAGAGTTTTCTGGAGATGAGGCACTATTGTTAACCCTCGTAATATATGCCTGTCTTATAATTTGAGTGAATACATCGCAATAAATATCGTCCAGCGATAAAGACACCGGAGTCGCTTGCGCGTCCAAGTACCTGGTCACAGCTTCTAAAAATATTATGCATTTGCTGTACGTGTCGAACGAGAAAAACCAGTCAATCAAAGATTCTTGTGTGAACCTGGCCCTGTTGGCCAAACCTCTTGCATTCCCAACGCTCGCCACCTCCCGTGGTTTTTCAAAAATGGCATTAAACAAATCCCCTTTCGATTTTACGATATCTGAGCGTAGTATAATGAGACACAAGTGTCTCAGGGTCAGCCTTCTCGCAAATTCGCTGTTTGATTCTTGGTATTCGGGCAGGTCAACAGCTGCTGGGTTAGGACGTCCCACGAAGGAGAGTTTTTTTTATGGCGGCTCGCCTGTGCTTTTCTTCCGTCCCCTCGTCTTCGTCTCCTTTGCCGCATCTCCACGATCCCAATTTCTTTAGTTCATCGAAAACTTTATCCCATTCCTCTGTAAGTTGTCTAGGATCTTGAGTCTTTTTAACCAACACATCAACGTATACTCTTTCCGGATCTTCACACGGGTCGGGGACGATCACCAAATATTTTGGGCCGGCTAATTTACGGGAAGGGGATTGGCCGCATATGAATTCAGTTTCCCCGCTTTTTATAGAGGCTGCAGCATTGGATGCGGCCGAAAATCTAACGGCATCGTTGACCCTCCTTTGTAGGAGGTACAGAGAACAAAGATGACGACACATGGGACTCGGTATGTAAGTAAGTCTAAAAAAATCAATCTTGTTGTTAAAATCTTTTTGTACAAAGAAGATAACCAGCGAAGGATTATCGAAAGCTCGTGTACTTTGAACCCGCACACGCCCTCTAAAAAAACGGAAAAGAAATGTCCACCACTACCACGCTTCCATTCACTCGTCCAGGAGGCTCAGCGGCCGCGGTAACGGTAGCTCTTCCTCCTGTCGAGCCAATGACCAGAAATGGACTTTTTCTTATCCTTGCACTTTCCATTATTATTTTGATTGTCACCATCGTTAACCTGCGTATGGGCGTCGGCAACAACAACAGCAACGGCGACGGAAACAGAGAAGACTCTTTAGAAGAAGCGGAGGAGGAAAGAAACAAAAGCAAGGGCTCAACTTCATACCCGAACAAGACCAGAGACTATATTACCCTGACCGCGTCCATCCTGACGCTCATCGTCTCTGTTCCTTCCATTATCGCCACCTACCCCAAGAAGACATAAAATTGTTGCTTTATAAAACAAGGAAACAAGTAAAATGTAAAACAAGGAAAGAAAAATAAATATTTTCAAGATTTATTATTTTATTCTTTCAATTATTTATCCTTTACATGTAACTAACTGATGATAGAGATTTTCTCGTGGCAATCCATGAATTTTTTTTTATGTCTCGCTGGAGAATTACGTCGCAAGGCTATTCAAAAACTATGACACGATAAAGAATTCAGTCACCGAAGAGGAAAAGTGATAGATAATTTTGTGGAAGTGACTGATCAATTTTTTAAATACGTCCATACGGAACGTGTAACATTCCCAGTCTCGCTTTTGAGGTATCAAAAGCAGCCACGGTTATATTAAAATTGCGATTTTTATGCCCCCGAATATTGAAAACTGAAACGCAGCCAATGCAAGGCTATTAAAAAACTATGACATGAACCCCAAACCATGGGTCAACAGCATAGGGATCCCCAGCCATTAAATTTTTTTGGTGTTCCTACTTGGTACGGTCTGCTGTACCAAGAAGGAAAGAGAGAGAGAGAGAGAGAGAGAGAGAGAGAGAGAGAGAGAGAGAGAGAGAGAGAGAGAGAGAGAGAGAGAGAGAGAGAGAGAGAGAGAGAGAAACAGGGAATGGACCTGTTTTTCACATGCTAAGTTTAGTCCGTGGTGCGCTGGTAGAGGTGGTGGTGGTGGTGGTGGTGAAGTCCTGAGTTGTGGTGACGTTGGAGTCCTGCGTTGAAGTGATAGCCTCGACGCCTTATCCAGCCTTTATATACTCTGAGAGAGAGAGAGAGAGAGAGAGAATATTCGTCAAATGTCACCCGATATCGTACCGATATCGTAACACATCGAGACCAAACGTTTGAAAAAAATAAAATTATTTAACGTCAAAAAAATTAATCAGTCATTTCCACCAAATTATCATTTTTCCTCTTCGGTGACTGAATTTTTTATCATGTCATAGTTTTTACATGCCAATTTCGTAAATTTTCGTCATTTTTTCCCGATTTTCTATGTTTGGGGGACGAAAAACGGTTCTCGGAAAATTGTTTGAATCGTGAACGCAAAACTACAGTTTCTGCGAAAAATCGGAATGAGATGAGAAGAATTTTTTTTTTTTTCTCGAGCTCTCCGATCTCCGACAGATTTGTCCGGGACGTCAGAACCGTTCACGATTCAAGCAATTTTCCGAGAACCGTTTTTCGTCCCCCAACATAGAAAATTGAAGCGCAGCCACCGCAAGGCTATTAAAAAACTATGACATGATAAAGAATTCAGACACCGAAGAGGAAAAGTGATACTTTTGTGGAAATAACTGATCGATTTTTTAATCGTTGGCATTGACCAATCATTTTGATTCTTTTCAAACGTTTGGTCTCGATGTGTTATGATGCCGGTGACATGTGGCAACTATAGCATCGAGAGCAAACGTTTGAAAAAATCAACATTTTTCGTCTGAAGCGAGGATCTTCTCAGTGTTTTTCTGCGAATTAACAATTTTTCAACAATTCTTCTCGTTGATCGCCTTTCGTGCTCGATCCAGCCTTTATATACTCTGAGAGAGAAAGAGAGAGAGAGAGAGAGAGAGAGAGAGGGGGGGGGAGAGAGAGAGAGAGAGAGAGAGAGAGAGAGAGAGAGAGAGAGAGAGAGAGAGAGAGAGAGAGAGAGAGAGAGAGAGAGAGAGAGAGAGAGAGAGAGAGAGAGAGAGAGATTTTTCGATGTCCTCGATTACATTTTTGGGAGGAGGAGGAGAAATAGATCCTGCTAGGAAGAAGTCCGTGGATGAAGGGAGATAATATAGGTGTTTCTACTGTTCAGAAAGTAAAATGACTCGTGACAGATTTCGATTTATTCTCAGAAACTTGCATGCATGGAGTCAGTGGAGTCATTGTGGGAAGGCCGTTACCGCGCCTTCGGCTATAAAACAAATACGTGGACGATCCAACGCTATTGTTGCTGTTTATATATCAAATATATCAAGAGCCCTGTGTCTCACTGATCATTTTTCGATGGCCACGCCGTTTGTCGAATTACGAGAAATGAGGCGAGAAGACAAACGCCCCGAGACTTTCATGTGTGGTGACTGGCCTCGCGATTTATGGTGGATGCTTTTATTTTCTCAGGAAAAAAAGATCACTGTGCGTGCGCTTACTGCGGAGGGGTTGTAGGCAATTGGGAACGCGGCGACGTTCCCCGCACAGAGCACAATATCGTAACGTTTAAAAAATCGATCAGTCACTTCCACAAAATTATCTATCACTTTTCCACTGAAAAGCATCGAAATGCAAGGATATTAAAAAACTATGACATGATAAAGAATTCAGATCAATTTTTTAAACGTTGCGATATCGGTGACTACTCCCGCCGTTTACCCGTGAGTAAAGCGATCGAAAGTGGAGGCGCCTCTCATCACGGCAGAGGACATTTGGAAAAGTGATAATTTTGTGGAAATGACTGATCAATTTTTTAAACGTTGACATATCTGCGACATGTGACGAATAAAGATGTCATTTTCAAACGTTGTATGAAATAAAAGGATAAGATAATATTCCCAATATTTATTGTTTTATAGCTTTTACAGAATATAAGCGTTATTGGTTAGAATCTCTCATTATCATCTTCACCCAAGCAAGTCTCCTGCTGTTGTATGGAAAGGGAGAATAAAAATCTGAAGTTAACTGTACTGGTGTTGGTGTTCCCAGGCAATGACGCACCCGTGCGCTAAATCAACCGCAACCGCCAGCTTCCCCACCTGAGAATCCAAAGAAATCTCTGAAGGGTGGAGCTTAGACACGCGACGACACTCTTCGTATCGGTACAGCGTGTGACCTCGTCTTTTCCCGGGGTATCCATCGATATTCCTGGATAGGATACTCGTCACTGGCCGATTTTATTGCCATTGTGTTCGGAAATTTGTTGCGCCAGGCATAGATCAAAAGGGTGCACGCAACAGTGAATAGAATGAGTAGCGGATTTTCCTCCATCGTGTTAGTAAAATGGCAAATTTCTCTTGATGCGTTTTCTCATCCTGTCAATCATCAGTGTAGATAATCCAACAGTTTTTATATCTTTAATGCCAAGGCCCAAACATTTGAGCGTCACTCCTTCAGCGTCGTTGTAGCTACCGTTAATTATGCTACAACCGTCCTCCAGCGACTGTTTATTGATTCCTTCGAATTTGAGTTGCTGGGACACTAATTTTACTGCCGTTCCCAAAGAGCTCTCCTCGCTCGTCAAGCCGCTGGCCCTCAGTTTATCCCTTAGATTCGGACGGAGGTATAAAAACACACTCTGGGTCAACGTGCGAGGCTTTCTCTCACTGAGGGATTTATTTCTCGCAGACAGGATAGTGAGGATCTGATCTGCACAAATCAGCGATTGACGTTCCAGGCTTAGGACTTTGTACACGGAGTAACTGCTGTTGAAAACACACGCCATCTTGTGAACGGCTAGCCGATAGGCGGGATCTCCCATAGCAGATGCAAATTGTACCAGATGTGTTGCTTTTCCTGCCAGCGTCAGATCCGAGACTATTGGCACGTCGTTGACTAGCATGGCAATCACGTAGCAAAAATCTGCCTGTTGCTGCGGTGTCCTTAATCTCTTGGAGTGTTTGGGTCCCGTCACATCCGTTATCACATTTTGATACAAGTATAGCGCATCTCTACCTACAGAAACGTATTTTTCTCGGCTCATTTCGTCATGGGGTATTTTTCCGATAATATTGAGCATTTTTGTAACCATGCCTTCCGAATAGCCGCTCGAGTTAGTATTGTCGTTGTTCATAGCCCGCTGAATATACACCAATGAAAGATATAACGAAATTACAGAGTGTATTTCTCTGTAAAATATCACTTTTGAACACAATTGGGAAAGATTGTAGTGGTTTTGCAACATTTTTTTGGAGAAGGAAGAAGAGGAGGAAGATTTCAACTTGCTGAATATCGAGGCGGCCGGCCGGAAACTGTTGGCGGGATTGGACGACGCCGCTATATTAGACAGCGCTTTTGCTACACAAATCATGGTCGCGTTTCGCTTTTCGTCTTCGGAGTCACATAATTTCCTCCGCCCATTTTCTTCTTCATCCCCTTCTATTAATAAGAGCGGCTGTTGATTGTGACACATGCGTATACCCGATGACGATAACATGGTGGAAAATGCAGAGTTCATAGCCTCGTTCACTTGTTTTCTAACTATTCTCAAAAATGCCACCGATTGCGAAAATTGGAACTTGTCTTTCTCTAGAAGGGTGGAAAAGACTGACAATATGCGCTCCGGTATGACGCACCCGTCTACTGTGTCTCCTCGGGAGTGGAGAAGAAAGGAGGACGGTGACAACGAGGCGGGAGAAAGAGAAAAAGAAGAAGCCGAGTCGGGTTTTTCTTCTTTCACCTCTTTATGTTTTCGGCCCATTATCAGCCCCCAACTTGAACAACCAGGAACAATATCTGTATCTGGGTCATATTCTTCTCCTTCTTCCTCCTCCTCCTCGGTATCTTTTTCCTCTTTCAAGTCTGATTCGCTGGAGGACATTATTTCTTCGGAGGAGATAAAACGACCACCATTGTCAAATGTTGATGGTGATGACGACATTCTTTTCTTTTTCATGAGCCGTTTTTTCCTTTGTGTCTTGTTAGTGTTGTCGCCTATTTCTTCATCGGATGATGAAGAAGAAGATGATGCAGAAGAAGATGAAGAAGAGTAAACAGAAGACGTTGTGTGACATCTTTTGCGTTTTCTGTTATTGCCACTGCCGCGACCGCCGCACACCTCGTTGTCGCTGCTGCTGCTGCCGCTGCTGCTGCTGCTGCCGCCTGCTGCTGCTGCTGCTGCTGCTGCTGCTGCTGCTAAGTCGTAGATCGTCAAAAAGCAATGATGTCATATTTGTAGCAGTGGTGGTAGCGGATTCCATGTTGACGAAACAACGTGCAAGCGCTTTCTGGTGTAATTTTTAACATGTGAAGTTATTAGGTTTACACATGAAAAGAAACAACAGTATCTTACATTTTTTTTTATTTTTCCTATTTATACACTTTATATATTGCCACTGCCGCGACCGCCGCACACCTCGTTGTCGCTGCTGCTGCTGCTGCTGCTGCTGCTGCTGCTGCTGCTGCTGCTAAGTCGTAGATCGTCAAAAAGCAATGATGTCATATTTGTAGCAGTGGTTGTAGCGGATTCCATGTTGACGAAACAACGTGCAAGCGCTTTCTGGTGTAATTTTTAACATGTGAAGTTATTAGGTTTACACATGAAAAGAAACAACAGTATCTTACATTTTTTTTTATTTTTCCTATTTATACACTTTATATAACCTAATAGGGGATGGTGTATCTTGGAAAGCTGTAAACGGTAAGTATTTTTCAATGTTTGGTTGTGCCAGGTGTGAAAAAAAACACAGATAACATTATATATCTATATGATTCTGATCTTTATTGGGTAGAGACAACAACGCCTATGCGTGAACACCACAATACCTAATTTTTATAGAGCGAGACATTAGCAAGATTGAAAACGCCCCGTCTAAATCGCTTGTAGTTAATTGGCCGTATGTGAATCTTCTTGAGCGCATAACAAAAAGTCGATTGAATTAAAAGAACATGGCTGTGAGAATTTTAGAAGATTACATGAAGACGAATGCGGCCGCCGTACTGACGGTCGTTGAATCCGTGGAAAAACTACGAACGGAAGAAAGAGGAATATTAACTCCGGAACATGCCACCGCTGTATCCGTGGCCATGTACGGAGCTCCACCGAAACCCGCGGCCAGCAATGTTGCTAGCATCGTCTTCCCTCCTCTTAAAAGAAAAAGACTTGCAGATAAATCGATGACCGACGATGTTCTGATGTCAATGTCCGTTGCCAGACACGGCATTGAAAATAACAGGAGCAGAGCCGAAGCTGCCGCGGAGAATATCAGCAAAATCATGGAAGAAATCACAACCACCCCCACCCTGTGTCGATACCCTGGACAGGGTTTTCGTAGGTCTGAACGACGATAATACACCTCGAGTCGATTGTACAAAATACAAACTGATAGGCGACGACAAAAAAATTACACTGGCGTCCTTTCAAGAACCCACCGTTTTAGAAAGCGTGGAAAAAAACATGAAAGAAGTATTGTCCGAAGTACTGCAAAAGGACGAGAGGGCCAGCAATAATTTAAAATCGTACATAAAAATGTTGGTAAATAACACTAGCATGAGTTCCATCATTTCGTGGGCAAATGGTATAGAAATTGTGTTGAAACAATACGAGGAGGGACGATTGAACGCGTCTAATCTACCGCCTTATTACTACTTCCCTCTGATATCCAGACACGCCTCGAAGGTAAAAATAGCCGTGAAAGAAATAATGAGCTTGGTGGGAAAATCCTACTGTAGAACGGCGACCCAGCTCACTTCTGCCCAAGACATCTTAAAGTTTCAAAAGGCGACGGACACTTGTTACACCGCACTCATGGCCGAAACTCATGAGCGAATCGTGAGTAACCTACTATTTTACGTCAATTTCAAAATAGTGGAAGGAAATAAAAAGGATTACGTAAAAAACAGGCTAGGGGCCATGGCCGGAACGGTCAAGGAACCCATTTCCATCGAGAGGAGAGACGCCACTGAAACGCTATTCGGCCTAGGTTTCATGTTCAAGCTAATGCCCCCGGAATTTGTAGACAGCGTTCTTACATTCCCCTTGGCGGATTTATCATATCATGGTCGTTGTGGAACACATTTAACGCCGCTTTTGAGGAATTACGACCCTCGCTTCGAAGATTCCTGGACCCGTTTTAAGGATGAGTTATCGGAAAGAAACAAAGTGGTAAGGATGATGCACGATAAGGCCAGTAGAATAGATTACGTTGACGCCACCGCCAACCTTACAGGACCAGTGTATGTTCTCGTTTTAGATGTGGCTAATGCTTTTCAGACACAAAGAATGTGCACTTATAAATTACTGAACGAGATTAAGGATCAGTACAGACTGTGGAACAAATTTGTACAAGCATAATGAAACGCTCCGCCGAAGATGCAGAACACAGCAGCAGCAGCAACAGCAGCAGTAGCAATAACCAGGAAAAGGAGGCAGTAAAAGAAAGGAAAAAGAGGAAGTTGGAAAAAAACAATAAAATGTCGGAAGGAAAACTCATGAAAAAATATATGAAAAAGGTGGCTGCCGCGGATCAGACTATACCAGACGAGAATGTAGAAGCAAAGGTAAAAAGCCGGATTCCCGCAAGCATGAAAATGCTCATGACAGAGTTTAACGTGAATCAAAACAGTTTCTTGATGAAGCTTTTGCCCGAAGATAACATTATCAAAATTGTGACCAGCATCGTCATAAAGGGAATTAACGAACCCATACGCCAGCTCATTTACACCTACCTGCCGCACTACAAACAGCTGGAAAGTGTGGTAGAAAAAAGGCAACTGGTTCAAAAAAGTACCATCACTATAGCGGAAGAACTGAAACAACTCGACCCACCGGCTGAAGACGAGCCGCCGTATTCCGAATTTGTGGAACTTCTTCACGGCGTCATGACAAACGTCATCAAGAGGGTGGCTGGCGTCATCGAAGGCAATGAACTTCTCAGCGGCAATAGCATGTTTACGAATGCTCTTCTAAGCCAGATAACCACCCAGATAAACCTGCAATACCGTATCAAGATTAGAATATGTACATACCTCTTTAACGAAATATGTACATTTGCCGGCGAAGTTCTCTACACATTTTTCATGGACGACAAGGCATTGATAAAAACAATTGTAAAGAATAATATTTCTACGTAATTAAAACCGTGAAAATCATACAAAGTGTTTCTTTATTGATACAAAAATTTTATTTATAGGTTTATTCACAAAAAGAGTTTAAGTCTCCAGGACGGTTGTCTTATTGCGGGACAGGGTAAGATCCACGTTCATCTGCCCTTCCTCGGGATTCGCCATCTTGATGGCAAAGTTACAGACGGTAATTTTTCCCTTTACGAGAAGGTCGTGTCTAAACATTGTATTCATTAGGGTATCGACAGTGAAATTATTCTGTCCGATGATGTTTCCGGGGAAGAATGTAAGGTTTGCAATAGTAAGATCGGCGTCGGTATTGTTGAGGATTTTCAGAGTTCCGTTGGTTCCTTTAGATAGGCCAGTAAAGGACACAGCGGCAGGGGTTCCGTTGACAACAATATCGGCTTTGATGTCCTTCATTTGGTCGTCTGTTTTTCCATTGACGAAAGAAATTATTCCGAAGTGGGTATTGCGCCTACTTTCGTTGACAATAATGGCGGAGGCGGAGGTCCGTGTTGCCTTGAAGCGTACAGTAGCATCCCGGTTGAGATCAGCCTCGGTGTACAATTTCTTGTTGACAGACATCAAGAGGAAGATAACGGTAATGACAGCGATTAAAGCGGTGGCCAAAGCAGCGAGGACGGCAAAGTCCAGACCAGTCAGTGATGAAAAATTCATGTCGGTTCTTGAGCACAGACAGTATACGACGGCGGGTTTGTTATAATCTCTCAGCAAAAACATTATGTGAAAACTAATTTACCCGTCACGGATCCCAGAATCTGTATCTCCATCTGATAATTCAGACTCGTCCGAAGAGGTTATTTCCCATTCCTTGAATCGTTTAATACGATTCAATAAAACACTAGGCAGCGGACGTTTAATGCTAGCGAGAGCGCCTCCGCGGTGCCGTGCCCCGATTGACCCCCTCCTCTTTCCGGCAACGGACAGTGCTGAAGATCTATACATGAGGTTTTGCATTGGCGCATCGTCTTCTTCCTCGTTGTTGATTTTCTTGTCACAATTGACCGAAACGTTGTTCAGTTTGTTTTTTATGCAATAAACGGTTATATTCAATTTGGCCTTTTTTAGCAGTTTTATGACGGCTGCGCTTATCAAGTGTTTCCTTTTATCCAGATATTTTACTACACCGTTCATCATATTGTCAAACATGGGGATTTTATAATCGATAATCGACGCTGCTGCGGAATAAGCAATGGACGTATCCAGCGAATTGTTGGTAGTGGATAATGATAACATTGTTTGTTGTTGTTGTTGTTGTTGTTGTTGTTGTTGCTCGTGGAAAATACTCCGCATAAACTCTCTTTCTCGACCTTTCCCTGATCGAATTTCATTATACAGTTTGTTTATCGAAGCTATTTTATCTCCCTCGGAGAACAGTTCCAGGTTGTGTCGTTCCTCTTCCTCGCCGGGAATCTTTTCTTTCTCTTCGTTGTCAAACATTATTTGATCGATAATGTACATTGATGGAATTGCCATTTTTGTTGAAAACGAGGAAATACTTCGCATCAAAATGTTCTTGTATTCGTCTGTTCTAATAAATTCTTGCGGCCATTGTAATAGTACAACAGGGATGTTCAAGTAAAGTGCCAGTTCGCCAATATCCACGCAAACTCTGCTCATGTTTCTTTCGAACATATCTGACGCTGCACCGAAAAGCAAATCTACCCCTATTGAACCCAAAGTCATGTCTTTTATCGTCGTTTCTTCCCTGTTGTTTATGTTCTGTTCATCTCCGTCCCCGAAAAGCACGACAGCGGCCTGAGACGAAATATTGGAAACCAAGTTCATTAGCCTCGTCCACGAAATGTTGTTGGCAGTCTTGTAGTGGATTAAATGATTCAGGAAACTAACCCTGTCGGATAATTTGTGACAAGGATCTTCCTTCTTCCCGGGCGTGGAATTTAATAAGTTGAATAATTCCATATGTAGGTTCTTATCGGGATTAATAATTCTATCACAGGCGACGACTTCTTCTTCTCTTCCTCCTCCTCCTTTTTCTATTTCTTCTTTTTCTTTTTCTGCTGCTACTTCCTGATTTATTGTTTTTTTTCGACGCACTCTGCTAAATAGCGAAGACGCGGATGAAATATCAGAAAAAAGCGGGTTTGACATAATTTGTTGGCGTTGGACCATCTCTAGATTTTCGTTTGACCGTCTAAATAATTCTGCTGAACTGATATCTGATACTTCAGAAGATTTAATAAATTCGTTCAGCGTTAATTCCCCTGCTATTATATTTTTCAGATGTCTTAAATCGTCAGGCAATGGCTTCTTTGGAACAACACCATCTCCGAAAATAATGTCCACTATATGACCACACCGCAAATTTTTCGTAGTGTCTCGAAGCATCTGTACTTTTGCCTTCAGTATCGCCGCTTCCATATTTTCGTCTATTTTTTTCATAGCCTCTTTTCCCCCCAACACATCGTTTACTTTGGAAAAGACATCGGCTAAAGTGCTATGAGGTTTTTCGGGTTTTTTCTTAGGTGGTGAAGGAGATAAGGGCGGAGGAGGAGGAGGAGGAGGAGGAAGCGGAGGCGGTGGTATAAACGGTATAATTAACGATGATGGCGACGGTGGTGGAGAATTGTGTAATAACGCATCTTCTTTAGCTGCCATCGAGATACTTTCTTCGCTAACTTCTCTTTCACTGGGAAATATTGGAGCGGAGATGAAACGAGGAGAGACATCAACAGCCGTAGACGATGGCGGTAGCGACTGCGGCGATTGCGAAGAAGAATTTTTGTATACAGCATCGTAATTGTGTATCAAATCAGCAGAGAATTCGGTTGGGTAGTTTTTGGCGCTGGCGTCGCTTTTACCGCTTCGAGATGGAATTTCCTTAGGAGATGGATCTTCTAGATTGTTTTCTCCCATTAAATACGAACAATAATCATTGGCGAGCCCCCCGCTATTATTCACCGAAGAAGAAGAAGAAACGCTGCCTCGATCAATAGGTTCTTCCTCGTGTGGTGGTAGAGGAGAACTAGGAGTGGGACGAACATTTTCGCGAACATTCGGTAGGTAGGAAGAATAGTCAGGAGGAGGAAGAATAGCGAGTGCCATGTATGAAGTCGGGGGAGAAGGTATTTTTTTCAACGGTGTTGCCGATTTGTTATTTTTACTTGTCATCATGAAATCATACACCTTCTTTTGTATTTCTCTACTAGCCGTTCGGTCGCGCTCCTCTTGAACGGAGGATGTTTTATTGGTTATGATTTCATCTTGTTGTTGAGCTGCGGCCAAAGCTAATAACGAAGGGTCCACCTGTTGATTTTCTTCGTCTTCTTTCTCCTCTTCCTCTTTTTCAAATTGTTGCGATTGAGACACGTCTTTTTCATCATCATATTCTTCTTCTTTTTCGATTTCTTGACGAGGGATTGCTACACTTGTAAGATCGTCCTCTAATTCTTTTTCCTCCTCGTAACCACCCACAACCAGTCCTTCATATTCTTCTTCGGGTTCTTCGTCATCGAATTTGTCGTTGATGTCTCCTTCATCTTCCTCGTGATCGTATACGTCCAGTACATCAGCGCCCTCTGATAAACGTAGAGTAGAACTCATGTTTTTTTATAAAAAGATATACTTTTCTACGCACCGATATTATGATTTAGAAACAATCTTTATCACGCCCGTTCTACATCGTCACCGGTTCGGTAAGTTATAATACTAGTAATTGGGAGTCGCGTTACGATATTTTTTAACGGGTTCGACATGGGTTTTTTTGCAATTATCATTGGAGCTGTGATAGCTGCCGTCATCGTGGCTGTTCTGTTTACATTGAATTCCAACTACTTGGATTCAAATATCAACACGTCTCTGAATCTCACAGAGAAACTAAAACTGAGAGGGACATTTTCTCCCGAAGACAAAAAAGCAAACAACAACATCCTTCGTAATAAACTAAGTACCTCCGTGAAGCTAGGGATCATAATGGACGAGATGGACCGACACAATAAGACACCGACGCTAATAAATGACCCTGCGATATCGGACGAGATGGACCAACACAATAAGGCGCCGACACTAATAAATGCGCCTACGAAACCGGATGGAAAACTACTTCTTCCATCACCACCCGTTATGGTCTCTACGTCCTCCGTGTCGTAATAAAACATATTAATTTTCCGTCCGATTACATTTCAGAGGGGTGAAGAAATCGTAAAAAAAAGGAAGACTAGGGACAAATTATAACGCTACGGCATCCTTGGCTGTTTGTTGTAGTCTCTTTGCCCTAGAGTGGATCATTAAACCAAAGTCCTCTTCTTATTCCTCCTCGGCATCAAAAAATGGCAGAAGAATATTGACGTTAATTTCTACGGTAATCGGAGAAAGACTTCAAGTGTCGGTGATACATTGTCCGATCACTGATGGTGGCAAACAAGTGTCAGTGATACATTGTCCGGCCTCCACCGCGGCCAGATCTAGACAGATTGAGTGTATCTACACGAAAGGCGATGAACAAGAAGAATTGTTAATTCGCACAAAAACACTGAGAAGATCCTCGCTTCAGAAGAAAAAGAAGAAAAAAAGAGGACAAAAAATCCAGAGCGTTCTTTTTGGCGACGCGACGTACGACTCTTCAATACGAACCGTCGGAGAGTTGGTGCAAAAAAAAAAAACACCCCTTGGAACAAAATATGATATATTGTATTTCTCTACAGAGAATTGGGTTTCAAATACATGCATTTGGTTAAAAGATTGAATGGGTCCAATATAAAGTTTATACGATTTTTAATAAAAATACAAACATGTACATTTTTTTTATTTCCTTGCCATGTTTGTACAGGAAACAAATTTCCATATGTCACAGTTGGCGTTCCAAATCACAGGCACGGAAGGTATGTAAAAACCGCTGGCCTGTTTCATCAGCTCGCTATTCACGGATAAGAGGTAAACTGCCAACTCTCTTCTTATTCCATTTACCGGGTGTTGTTCTTTGTACACCATATTAGTTCTAACGGCCGGTGGACAGCTTGCAGTGGCGTATTGTTGTGTTTCAACCACCTTCGCTAAAAAGGGTGAGTCGTCCATGATGTTGGTGGAAAAAAAAACAATTGATGACAAACGTGACGTTTGTATATTCATGTAGAACACGTTCCCGCTGGGTGATCGACAAATTTCCTCTGCTGTGGTGAGAGGCGCCTCCACTTTCGATCGACTAATTCCAGGGTCATCGGCGGGAGTAACACTTAACGAGTCGAACATGTTCCCTCTGGGTGATAGGCGAATTTCCTCTGCCGTGATGAGAGGCGCCTATACTTTCGATCGCTTTACTCTCGGGTAAACGGCGGGAGTAAGTGTGGAAATGACTGATCAATTTTTTAAACGTTACGATATCGGTGACATGTGACGAATAATTTAATAGTAAAAAATTGATCTGAATTCTTTATCATGTCATAGTTTTTTAATAGCCTTGCATTTCGATGCTTTTCAGTGGAAAAGTGATAGATAATTTTGTGGAAGTGACTGATCGATTTTTTTAAACGTTACGATATTGTGCTCTGTGCGGGGAACGTCGCCGCGTTCCCAATTGCCTACAACCCCTCCGCAGTAAGCGCACGCACAGTGATCTTTTTTTCCTGAGAAAATAAAAGCATCCACCATAAATCGCGAGGCCAGTCACCACACATGAAAGTCTCGAGGCGTTTGTCTTCTCGCCTCATTTCTCGTAATTCGACAAACGGCGTGGCCATCGAAAAATGATCAGTGAGACACAGGGCTCTTGATATATTTGATATATAAACAGCAACAATAGCGTTGGATCGTCCACGTATTCGTTTTATAGCCGAAGGCGCGGTAACGGCCTTCCCACAATGACTCCACTGACTCCATGCATGCAAGTTTCTGAGAATAAATCGAAATCTGGCACGAGTCATTTTACTTTCTGAACAGTAGAAACACCTATATTATCTCCCTTCATCCACGGACTTCTTCCTAGCAGGATCTATTTCTCCTCCTCCTCCCAAAAATGTAATCGAGGACATCGAAAAATCTCTCTCTCTCTCTCTCTCTCTCTCTCTCTCTCTCTCTCTCTCTCTCTCTCTCTCTCTCTCTCTCTCTCTCTCTCTCTCTCTCTCTCTCTCTCTCTCTCTCTCTCTCTCTCTCTCTCTCTCTCTCTCTCTCTCTCTCTCTCTCTCTCTCTCTCTCTCTCTCTCTCTCTCTCTCTCTCTCTCTCTCTCTCTCTCTCTCTCTCTCTCTCTTTCTCTCTCAGAGTATATAAAGGCTGGATCGAGCACGAAAGGCGATCAACGAGAAGAATTGTTGAAAAATTGTTAATTCGCAGAAAAACACTGAGAAGATCCTCGCTTCAGAAGAAAAATGTTGATTTTTTCAAACGTTTGCTCTCGATGCTATAGTTGCCACATGTCACCGGCATCATAACACATCGAGACCAAACGTTTGAAAAGAATCAAAATGATTGGTCAATGCCAACGTTTAAAAAATCGATCAGTTATTTCCACAAAAGTATCACTTTTCCTCTTCGGTGTCTGAATTCTTTATCATGTCATAGTTTTTTAATAGCCTTGCGGTGGCTGCGCTTCAATTTTCTATGTTGGGGGACGAAAAACGGTTCTCGGAAAATTGCTTGAATCGTGAACGGTTCTGACGTCCCGGACAAATCTGTCGGAGATCGGAGAGCTCGAGAAAAAAAAAAAATTTCTTCTCATCTGATTCCGATTTTTCGCAGAAACTGTAGTTTTGCGTTCACGATTCAAACAATTTTCCGAGAACCGTTTTTCGTCCCCCAAACATAGAAAATCGGGAAAAAATGACGAAAATTTACGAAATTGGCATGTAAAAACTATGACATGATAAAAAATTCAGTCACCGAAGAGGAAAAATGATAATTTGGTGGAAATGACTGATTAATTTTTTTGACGTTAAATAATTTTATTTTTTTCAAACGTTTGGTCTCGATGTGTTACGATATCGGTACGATATCGGGTGACATTTGACGAATATTCTCTCTCTCTCTCTCTCTCTCAGAGTATATAAAGGCTGGATAAGGCGTCGAGGCTATCACTTCAACGCAGGACTCCAACGTCACCACAACTCAGGACTTCACCACCACCACCACCACCACCACCACCACCTCTACCAGCGCACCACGGACTAAACTTAGCATGTGAAAAACAGGTCCATTCCCTGTTTCTCTCTCTCTCTCTCTCTCTCTCTCTCTCTCTCTCTCTCTCTCTCTCTCTCTCTCTCTCTCTCTCTCTCTCTCTCTCTCTCTCTCTCTCTCTCTCTCTCTCTCTCTCTCTCTCTCTCTCTCTCTCTCTCTCTCTCTCTCTCTCTCTCTTTCCTTCTTGCTACAGCAGACCGTACCAAGTAGGAACACCAAAAAAAGTTAATGGCTCGGGATCCCTAGATCGGGAGTATCACAATACATACTGTCGTTAATCACTTACCACTACTGCCGGCGGAGATAAGACGCAAGACTTGGGATCTCTAGGTTTATCTGTCGACGAATTTAAGACCGTCTTAACTACCCTGAAGAAGAGATCAGAATGTCTATTTGCAACCAAACCAGTTGGTCGCGGTTTCATCACCGACCGCACTACTCAAAATTCTCTCTTAGGTCTACTTGGTCCTAAAAAGAAGACCGAACCCGGAAGTGCCTCCAACGGAAGTGAAGCCAAGAAGAGTTTATCTAAAAACAACCTGAAAAATAAAATTGAGGCTGAAGAAGCAGCCATCAAGAATGTGTTTGAAATTTTGGCTTCTGTTTCGCCATCCGAAGATAATCCTCTGAAAGACGACGGCATCGTAATTTCTACCAATCCGTGGAACATGCCATCTGAAAAACAACTCGAGTACATCTTCTGAGAGGGGGTTTGTCTGGACGTTCAAAACGCTTGGTCTTCGATGTCACTATTAAATTATTGGTCACATGTCGCTACCTACTCCTAAAGCGAATAACGGGTAGAGCTCTTCGCTGCCTGCCTAACAGGTCGCTCTTTGCTATGTATGGTTTGTGGTTCTTCACACCTGACATCACCAAACATTGAACATGTGTGTGTGTGTGTGTGTGTGTGTGTGTGTGTGTGTGTGTGTGTGTGTGTGTGTGTGTGTGTGTGTGTGTGTGTGTGTGGTCCCACGGCTAGGCTCTACAGCTAATGCTGACCTCAGCGAAAGCCATTTTTTCCAGACTTTTAATGTTTGTTGGATGTAAAAACAGCATACACTATATTGCAGAAAAAAATATCTGAATAAAATATCTTATTACTGAATCATTTGTATCTTTTTATCCGATGTTTAAGGCAACACGCCCAAATTGACGCCGTATAAAGGTATTGGTTTTTCAATGAAATTTTAAAGAGGAAAAAATAACGCAGAAAAAAAAGGTGGGAAACAAACAAAAAAAAGACTTGGTTTTTTTTATTGATGAACATTATAATACGTCACACTATTGTACAACAGTCTGTCTTTCAAAACAGCTTTTACAGTCAGTTTTACTCAACGCTCCTTATGGCAGATAGTCAAGGACAAGCAGAAACATCTCATCCACTGTCCTCAAATACTTCCAAATGCGGTATCAAATCGAGGTTCGGTTTAATCTATTAGCGAGGACAAAAATGTTTTTTCTTCAAATCATTGGTGGTGTTTTCACTTATAATATGGACTTATTATATCGTTTAGCGGCATGTCTAGCTGTTTGACTCTTTCAGCCAACACCATGGCGTGTTTTTTATAAAGTCCTCTGAAAACGTTGTCTGTATCAGATCACACATAAGAATGCGTAATACGTAAAACCACGTCTTCCTAGGATTTTAGCCTCTTGAGACGAATGCAGCTCAATGTCGATCCTTCTTCCCTTCTTGGAAAATACAGAATCTTCGGTTTCGAGAAAGGTAGCTAAGAACTACCCACTCACAGAATCTGCCTTTATATTCCACACCCAACCTATAAAAGACAAGGAAAGGAATGTGATACGATCCTCTGTGACCCATACAACCTGTCCGCCCCGCGCACATTAGCTTGTATAGGTTCTTGAAAGTTTACTGTAACATTGAACGTAGAAATCCCCGTAAGCTGTTTCAACATATCGGTGCATCCAAAGGCAACTGTCGTTAAGGAAAGATTTCCTCCATCAGATAAAAGGTCGGAAGTTCTACTTCCTTTATCGGCCAAGTTCCTTTTTCTCTTCACAGAATCTATTATAGATCTTTGTACAGTCTTGAGCCAAAAGCCGGCCGGCATTGTCTTTTTAGATCTCTGTTCGCCATATCCCAAGTTTGCTCCGGCTATTGTCAGCGGACAAACGTTGAAACAAACGACACTGCCCTCTTCTCGCCAACGTCTTGTAGATATTGAAGATTCAGTTCCGTTTTCTTCCAATCCTAATAAGTTTTTCAGGCTATTTAAAGCTACGCTAACTTCCTCTTCCTCATTTTTTTTGTCGCAGCCGGTAAAAACACCAAAAAGGCCGGCACCGGATGATAAAACAGGGTTACAGGATGGTTCGTTGAACATCATACAAAACTTGATTTCTGACGGTGAAGATCCCCCTCTACAAAAATCCCAGAAATTTGTTGCCCTGGGCATTATACGAGAGGGATTAAATTTTGATCCGTAGAGACTAGAGCACTCTTTCACGGGTTTGGATCCGTATTCGCACGTCATTCCTCCTCCATCATCACCATCACCACCGCCACTAATATCCACAGCCGATTTAGTTATGTCTGTTTCAAAGCCTGATAACATTTTCATTGCATCTTTCTCCACAAACTTACACATTGCAATTTTCCATTCGATGTTTATGTGTGGTGATAATACCAACTCTGACAACAGTTTGAATAGATAATCTGATATAATAACAAAGGCGTCGGTATTTATGGCGTATAGTAATGTTCCGTCGATAGCGTGCTTTTCGGCAGTAGCTGTATTTGTTCCATGAACCAGATGGTGTAATTGCACGTCACGATCCTTATGCACGGGGTACTCTCGGTATCGCTCGGCAATTTTTTTCCAGGCGTATACAAAAGCAATGGTTGACCCGAATTTGTTGTTGTTGGTCTTTACGGATTTGTACGTCATTGTCCAGTGTTTATAAATGGTCTGAGAAACCGCCTCCACAGCTTCTTCACCAATTTCGGGAGGAAGAGAATCTTGTTCTTCCCTTCGAGGGGCAGTTTTGGACAGTATGTTACAAATGTACGAATCAGTGGAATTAATAAAGCACCGCTCAGCTCGGGTGGTTATTCCGGGAGTCAACGAGTTCGACACGCAACACCTCGCAACACACAAGACTGCCGCTTTCAAGTACGTGTCTGCTCGACCCGCTTTCCTGTTTTTGAGACAGGGGATAACGTTTCTCTCCCAGTACTCTAGTATTTCCAATAAAGAAGAAGCCACTCTCGTACTTTCTTCTTGACAGTTTGTAACCACCAAATCAATACCGGTATATTTCTTGGGTGTCCATTTACCGGACGGATCATACTTACATCGCTTACTGTTTGTGTTTTTTGCCGTTGCCACCGGATAGAGAAAATCCATTTTGTTTTGTTCTACCGTAACGTCGTGTACAAAATCGACCATCTTCAATATTTTTTCCATCCAGGAGAAATGTCTGTTCCAACCACGATTGTGCCGAATCAAGCAGTAGCTGCATCCGGACAAGCCATAGCTATACATTCAGTAACTGAACGTGTAGTCTTAGAAAAAGAGCAGGGTTTCGGGATAAGTATCGCCACCGCCGCGTATTTGAAAATACCGGACATTATACGCAGCAACTGAGCCAATATTTTACGAACAGAGGTATTATTATCCTGTAACAAAATTTTTAATAAATCGTTCATAAAGGTTAAAGATTTTAGGCCTAGTGCGGTTTTAACACCGCTATGTTTTATAAGGGATTGGATGCCATACTAGAGAGCGCACTGAAAAAAAGGAGGAGGATGCGTGTCTCCAGAAACAAACACCTGCTCCTCAGTCGCCTCGACCACCACCACTACCACCATCACCACTACCACCGTCACCACCACCACCATGTAACAACAAAGACCCTACGCATGCAGTAAAAGAATCAAACACGAAAATAAAAAAAGCATTGGCTGTATTAGTTTCTGCGGCCAAAGACAGATCTGAGGCCCTAAAAGCGAACGTTTACAGAAATAACTCCTACGATGAAAAAGATGCTATTTTTAACAACCTCAAATGTTCGATGGATAACGACAGCCCAGCTGCCGTCATCGGAAACAACATCGTCAGAGCGTCGAAACGAAACGAAGTGGACACGGCAATGGAAGAATTGGAAATAAAAAAGAAATGCGATATAATTTACGATGAAAAAGAATGTGTAAAGTTTTTCAATGAGCATAAACCGGTGCTCTTACAGATGGCCATGCAATATTTCTCACGTACTAATACCGCAAAATGCAGCGGAATTAACGTCAATATAAAGGGCGGGGCTAACAGATTCACTAACAAGGTGTTGATAACGAGTAAAACAAGCATGAAAAAAACCGGCGACGAAGAGACTGCGCCTCCCCCTTTCGAATCTGCCTCCAGCTCCACCACAGTTTTCGAGATAAAAAGTGTACCGAGACGAGTAATAGAGAAAAATTTTGCTCGTTCCTCTTCAACATCGGAATTAAAACCGACGGACAGAATAAACTTGGACGTGACCAAGGCGGAAGCTTCTCACGTATTTTCCACCCTTAGACGTTTGGACGTCAAGAGACCCCTCTACTTTGCTGGGAAGACGTTTTATCAACGCAAACCCACCCACGACAACAAGTTTAGATGGACGGAAGTGGTGGGTTGGGATGAGACCGAAGCATCCAAAATGGCCGTCAAGGCAATTAATCCCACCGTCGACGATTTATTCGTCCTGCCTTCGAGCTTTAGAAAGATAACCGTTAAACTTATGGAAAAATACAAACATCTCTTGATCAGAAGTGCCAATGTCAAAAAGAAAAGGGGGTACTATAAAGTGAGCGATGCACTGATGAACCCGAAAATCGATTCCGCCATGGAAAACAAGGAAATACTTAAACGTTTCGACGATTGTCTGGACGCTCTGCTGACGCTGGGCAAAAACAGCGCCTTTACAAAATCTACTGTGGGTCAATACAGGGGCAAATTCAGAAGATACCTCGTCTTTTGTTTCGCCTTTTACGCCCTTAACACAGAAAAACATCCGAACTCTGTCACGCCCTTGCCTTTTAACTTTTTCAACCTCTTTTCGTTCATGTACTGCCACGGGCGAGAATTACACGCTTCCAGTTTTCTTGCCACCCTAACGTTTATACAGAACCACATCTTCAATCCCATGTCAACGGCCGCACCCGCCATTTCCGCCAAAAGACTACTGGATATTGACTTTGCAGTGATGAAGGGAGGAAAAGCGGCGGGCGTCAGAGACTTTGGTTCGCCGGTCAAAACCAGCTTGCACACTCGTACCCTGGTGTCATTTTTAGGGTTTGCCGAGATGGCCATGGGCGTCATGAGTGGTATGTTGGGGAATTTTCGCCTTTCCGAAACACTGAGAATCAGAGTGGCAAATTCTCTAGAACGGTGGTGTGACGCAATAATTTTCGTATATTTCACATTTGTTTTGTTTCATCGGTTCAGCGCTGTAAAAAAGGTAACCCTGGAATCCGCCCTCAGGCTGGTGATGGGGCAAACCCACGCACATACGAATAAAGTAAGAGCCTCAAAACGTATTTGTCTCGCGATGAATAACGGAACGGAACCCGAAAAAGACGAAATCAAGTGTTTTAAACGAGAAGACTTTACGGAAAAAGACGTCGACACTTCAGCTCTGACGCTGTCTCACCCTCACTTACTAGGATTACCGTACGCTGTGCAAGCCGCTTTGGGGATCCCCGTGTCGAAAATCAATCCCCTTATGACAGCCAATAGCGGAGGAGTTGGAGGCGGCAGCGGTGGAAAAAAATATCGCCTGGGGAGTTTATTAGGAGTCGTGTCTGAAGAACTCGGAAGAGAATTCCCCGAGGACGGAGAAGCCGCGGGTAACCTGGGCATGTTTGAAAACTTAGTCAAAGAAATAATCGACGATTATTACGGATGTGGAAGTTTTTCGGAAATAATAAGGAAAATGAAGAAAGCGATGAAAGAAAGGGCGCCTTACAACACGACATCTTGTCTTATTTCTAGTTTAGAGGAAGAGAAAGAAATCATCACTACCGCCGAGAAAAAGTGTAAAACTAAAAAGTACGCTCTAAGTAGAGACGTGGAAGAATATCTAATGGCGTCCCCGATGAAGCTTGTCTTCATAAGGGCTTTTGACTCTGAACTGAAAGAGAGGTACTTGAGCGTGGGCGATTTAGCCATTCTGGCGATATGGGTCAAATCTAACGTCTTGAACGTGCCATGGGACGCAGCGGCTATCGGACGATCAAATTACGACTGGGTAGGATCCAAAGTCTGCAAAAATCTTCTCCTTTCGGATTTAACCAATTTCGGAATTTGGGGGGATTTTAAAATCGTGAATCGACTTGACACGCATACCGAAAATTTTCACAGGAACAATGAAAGATTACCCTCCGCAAACGATCAGAAGAATTTTGTAAAGAACACGTCTCTGGATGACAGAAAGAGCCTTGCCATGTTACACTCGTGCGTTAATGTGAGAACTAGAACCCATCTGGGACGCGTCACCTCTACTTCTTGGGCGGTGGACGCTCTCAGGACTATTACCAAGGGCGACAGAAACACGTTCGCCTCCCTGGCGGTTTCTCTGGATCTTCGTCACCTGGGGCACACCAATTCTGTAAATTTTATGCCTTATTTTAGCACAAATTATGCTAGCAACGAACAAGAAATGGGACTGTGGGGATACATCAGACGAACATCAGAAAAATTGGCCAAAGAAGAACTAGCAAAGGGCAACCTTTGCAATTTGGACAAAGCAGGCATAGCAAATTCGAACGTCGCCGCGGCGGCCTTGGCGGTTTCCTGTTGCGTAAATTTAGGTGAAGTGCAAGCCGTTCTAGACGACGGCGCCAAGACTAGAAAAGCCGCCGCGGCAATTACCACAAACTGCACAAAATCGAGCTTGGCGAGGGAAAAATTACGAGCCGATGGAATTAAACGTTTGCTAAACAAACAAACTCACAATAAAGATAACAATTATTTGTTGCTGAAGGACCTGTGGAGCTATTTTGCTCATCCATGCATGAGGAAAGAATTACTGAGTGGGAAACCGGTGCAGGCGATGTGTCCGCGGACCGGTTTTTTAAATGCCGCGGTGCCCGACTTCATGATTGATTATTCTTTCGATAGCTCCACGTCTTGCATTAAATTACGCATGAAACTACTCCCCCCAATCCTCGACGCCCAGTGGTCTCAAAAAAGGAAGCGCTCCGAAGAAACCGCAAACGCGAATAAAAAACGTCAAAGGATGATGATGAACAACGAAGATGCCGTTATGTCTTTGGACACTAATATTACGGCTTACGACAAGTTTAACTTGGCTGAGACGGAAGAGGCGCGCCAAAGATTGGTCGAACAGGACAAGCAATGTAGAATAGCAGCGGGTATAAAAAAAGTGTGCGAGAGAACAAAAACGGGAGCCGCCAAACGCAATTTGATAAAATACAAGAAAAGAAAAATAGAAGAGACCGAAGACGAACAAATACTACGAGACCTCGACAGTCTCGTATACCTCGCGTGAGATACTCATTTTTTTTTTGTGATAAGATTTAAAATGAAGAGAAAAAGAACACCTATCGAACAAATGGCCATCGACCTGAACACGGCCGAAAAACTGGTGAGGTGGTACAACGGTCTGGCCTGCGGGTGCCCCCTCTCCACTCGCGTTAGCCGGGTAATGGGTTCCATGGGGGGAGGGGTGGACGCCGCGGCCGTTAGGAACCGTCCAAACTTGGAAAAGGGCGAGGAGAAAAAAATTCCTCAGCGCGTATCTAACCTGATAGAGGGAATATTATTGCAAAGAGCTCTCACTAAACCGGATTTGGCCGCTGCCGCATTCGACATGTCGGACAGGCTGCTTTATTGCGCTTGCAACAGCATCCGTGGAAATTTTAACCTTTCGTCCATGACTGCATGGGAACCCACATCAAGAGAAGCAGCCATAATAAAGGTCACGTGTCCGTATTGTACCATAGAATACTGGGGAAAATGTAGTAGTACTTCGGTCAAACCGATCCCTCTAATGACAGTATTCAGACGCAAGGCGGAACAGGAAATTTTCCCGGAACGCGCCGAAACAAAAAGACTCTACACTGCGCTTTTAAATTCTTCTGGAGGCTGTTACCAAGAGACGTCATTTAACGGATCGTGGACTTGCTTAATCTTTGGTAAATCATCATCTACGACCATCGAGGCGGAGGTGTTAATTAGCAATAAGATATCTCACACTGTTCGCCTTCAGCCCGTGTGTGTTTGTGCAGACTTGCTTTACGCCATATGTTCAACCACTGGAGGATCGGAATTCGCTTTTCAGGCGAGAAATATGTCGGTGATAGAAGGTGGGGAATTTTTATATTTCAAGTACACTCTTTTTGAAGAAGGAGGACCCTTTGACTCAAAGGTGGACATGAAAGACTTGGTAAATACAGAACCGACGTCGGAAATCGGTTCTAATACGACGTATTCTTTTCCCTCTTCATCCACGGAAGAGGGAGAATTGCCGCCGCCACCACCACCGAAAAAGAAGAGAAAAACAACAGACGATGGTGGAAAGATGAGCACGACAAACGAAGTGGACACGCAGTCGCTTCTTTTGACAATCCTTTCCAATAATATAAAAGGGAAATATAACACCAATAAAAGAAAAAGCACCATCAAAAACAAGTTACCGGTGGAGGTGTCGTCCATCAAGGATAAGGAAAAATTCGACAAATGCAAGACAGAGTACATTTTACCAGGCCCCCAAATCGAGGAACAGACCATCAGCGCTTATCAGAGACAGAATTACATGTCGTATAACAACAAAGTAATTAAACACCCGGTTAAAATCAACGGAACTGAATTTAACGTGTGTGTGAGGTCGTTCAGGAAAAAGTATATCATGCCTCCGTCTCACACACTATTTTCGCCGCCTCTGATAATCAGAACTTCATATAACCGCTATAAAATCATTTCTGGTGCTCCGGCGTTTTTTGACCGAGTGGAACTTGAAGAGACATGCGGATCCGTGACGCTGGACAATAATGCGGCCCATTCTGCCATACTAAGACTATTATCGTATATAAGAGAAAACAGTCTAAAACGAAGCGTAGAGGTCGCGTCGAATAAAGGAGGAAATCTTAATATCATTATAAAAACACCGACAACTAATATAGGTGTACCGATATCGACGAAAGAAATAAGAGATCGACAATTATGCACGGCTACGACTTTGAGCATGTTAGCGGGTTTGGCAAAATAATCACCAGACCAGGGATTGTTCTTCCACTGACCGAGGAAAACGACGTGGTGGCGTTTGGAGCCAGGGGTGACTCCACTACTGTACTGTTGACCACCGATAATGTGGAATTCGAAAGGATAGTAATTAAAAGGAGAAACGCTATACGCCAACTTCTTAAAAGCCACGCAAATTGGGACGGATCACCCGTTGTCTTTATGTCAGAACTGGCCAATATAGCCACTGGTAGCCCCGCCATGGCCGCCCAATCTGCAATTTCCAACATTTGGTTTGATACGGGGACTTGCTTGTTTCAAGATGCTATGTTTGTGCAGACGAAGGAAGAGAAACCGACTCAACAACCCCCCGTTATCGCCTGGAGAAGAATTTGTTCCCCTATTTTGGATCAGTTTTCGGAAAACTACATAGTGAAACAACTCTCTTCCATCATGACATCCTTCAAAATTCATCAAAGTTCTACCGCTGCAACGGAACAAAGGAGAAGAATTGTGGCCAGTACCGTGAGCGTGCTGGCGGCCACGGCCGCTCAAATAATGCACCTCACCAACGGTCAACTTACATACATCCCGGAAGGACACTATGTTTATATAACGATGCCGAAACAGCGAGATTTCTTACAAGGAAAATATGAAGCGAATTTGGTGATAAACGATCCGACTGGAGCAGGGTGGAGAATATTGGATGGAGACACCCAAGCGTCGCTGTCTGGCAACATTGTTTCCCGATTGGAGACTTTGATGGAATTTTCTTGCAAGTGCGTGGTGGATGCCATCATAAAAAACGGCATGGACAACACTGCACTGAAGAAAATAGTTGACTCAATGTCGGCCTCTTCCTACGTCTATTCTTCTTCTTGTTCGAAAATAGGGTACCCTAAAATGGCGGTAACGACATCGGGTAACAGCACAGTGAACGGCGTGGGTTCATTGACGGTCATCGCCGAAAACGGACAACGGCATACCCAAATCCTCCTATCCGAATTTAGGGTGGACGTGGTAACGGCCGAAGGAATAGCAATCAACGTCGAGCCCAGAATCGACGGTGACGAGGGATCAACCTCTCCATCCATCCTTCAGTGGTACAACATACACCAAACAGCATCTCAACAAAATATCAAAGAGAATGAGGGAGAAAAAGACAAAGACAGAGAGCCGATTATGGTAGATGTTTGGGAAAATATACCCGTATTCCCTATTTCGGCCCCCAAGCAATGGCATGCCTGTATAATCAGCGACAAGGTGTTTAAAGAGGAAACGTGGCGCAGCAAACTTGTGAGACTTCATAAATTCGATTGGACGTGCAAGAAAAATACATCTACTACTCAATACAGGAGCGTGTTCAACAGGATTGCCACAGCCGTGGCTATTATAACGCAGAAAACGTTCAATGACAGGAGCGTGTCCAATGATGCGGGGGTGAGAACCATCATCAATAGGTGTGCCATGGACGTCAAGAACATTGACAAAAACCTAATAAACGCAATGACGCTCCTGTGCGACATTTACGGGTTTGGGACGAATAAAAATAGGCCGATTGTGGCACTTGAAAAATTCAAGAGGGGGAGGGAGAAAAAGAAGAGGGGGACGGGGAGGACTACGCCATAACGTTGGTCGGAAACGCTCCTAACGCCGCCTCGGTTAGAGCTATTCGAATGCTGAAACAGAAAAATTACTCTTCGCACATAAAAATGTTCGAAAAAGAAGCCCTAAGAAAAATCACAATCGAAGGAGAGTGTTCTTCAGCGTGTAAATGGTACGGGGTATCACCGACCACTGCACTGAGGTACCCTAGCAACGAATCAGCAATGTTTTTGTACACACCGAGGTGTTTTTATCATACATCCGCATCTTATGTGCATCTGTACGCGGATTCGGAAGGTCCATTCGATTTGGTTAAATTTAATCCCAGTACCAAACATCTAACAATAGGAAACAACAATGCAGCAGCAGCAGCAGTAGCAATATCAAGAGATATCCCGGGTCAGGTGATTGCTTCCATCGAAAGACCACTAATTGTGGCGGCAGTGGCTGCCGATTCGAAAATCACCGTTAACGATTTTCAGACAGCCCGCTCTTTGGGAATGACATCGGTTAGCAGTATCAGCAGCAACAGCAGCAGAGAAAAGGAAGACGAGGAAGAGAATGAGGAAGAAGACCAACCTTACTCCAACAGAATAATTTCTTTAAAGGAAACTGAATTGGGCGTAAAATGTCGGTCTTTTAATACGAATAATAAGATAATTAGCATTGAACTTTCACTACCCTTTCATAACGAAGAAGAAGAAGAAGAAGAAGAAGAAGAAAAAGCCGTCGAGGCAGCTCGCTCAGCAGACGGTATCGAGGTAAAATGTACCTCTTCCGATTATTACGAATGTCCTTCGGAAACCGCCATTTTGAAATACGGCATTGATAATCATTTTAAACCAAAAAATGAGAACAGAATAAGAAATTACAGCAATTCATTTTTGGCTCTTGCTCTATAAACAACAATCCCAACTCGATTTTTTTTTTTTATCTTTTCCGATGCACATTGTGGTACAAAAATGGCTGATTTTTTTTTTCCACTACCACAAATGGAGATAACGACTTTTGTCTATCTCCTTTCTCTCATCCTTCAACGTTGTATGTATGAAATAAAAGGATAAGATAATATTCCCAACATTTATTGTTTTTATATCTTTTACAGGTAATAAGCGTTATTAGCTAGAATCTCTCATTGTTGTAATATTACATTAATGCAAGGATATGCACATCAAATGTTATTTGCTACATTACACTGAAACCTATGTTATTTGCTATAATTAAATGGTTCCTGTTTTACAAGTTTGGTATTTTCAAACCCATAATATTTGCTACATTAATGACTACATTACTAAGTGTTTGTGGTAAGGACGTCAATGCAACAATATACACGTCCTTGTATCCTAGACGGCCGGTTCTCATTTTATTAGTAGTGTGCAATTTTTTCTTTGCATAATTAACTGTCCTCTTTTTCGGCGGCCACACGAATGCTTCTGGTCTTGATATTTTCTTTTTTTCTTCATCATCATCTTCTTCTTCTTCTTCTTCTTCCCCGGTAGCCTCGTCCTCCTCCTCGTGTTCCTTCTTTCCTCCTCTCTTACTACCAATCGCCTCAGGGAACATAATGTCGTAGACCGGTATAGACTTGTCGTGAATTGTGTTATAGATGATGCCTGATGCTGTCTCTTCTTCCTCCTCTCTCTTTCTCTTCTTGTTATAATTATAATCATTATTATTGTTCTTGTTATTATACAAGAGAGATCTTTTTATGACGAGGGGTACAAGTTCCTCCTCCTCCGTCCTTTTTCCTACCGTCTTTGTGCACCAGTTCATCCACTCTAGACAGTTCACGGCGCTGATGTCCTTTGCAAGTTCTTTCCCGTATGTCATTGACAGTAAAATATGGTGCATCGGTTTAGGATTGAGATCCCTCGTGTTGAGAATCTGCAGACCTGGTAAAAGTAGCTCATCTTTTCCCTCTGTTCTCCTTTTCTCTTCGATATTTTCCACGCCGACAACCAGCTGTGGAATTCTACATCTGGGAACGTCGGCAAAGGCCTTGTCGGCGCACTCGTCGTAAGGGCGACGCCACAACACCGACGTCTTGACGCCTCGAATCAGACTGCTTCGTACATACTGTCTTGCCGAATTCCGATGAATGTACTTGTACAAATCATGGGCTGCTATCCTGCATTCTCCATCAAAAAATCTTTCTGGATTCTTGTCACATTCATTCATCAACATGCGGCACATGGAAATGGCATCCTCCACGTGCTTGTACGCAGTCTTCAAGTCCGCGAGTGTTTTTTCCTTTTCCATTATCTTCTGTTTCTTTTTCTCACCCGTCCCACACTGTTGTTGCACGGCGGCGATGATCGCAGACTCGGTAATGTTGCACATCTGACGGCGTTTAGTATACGAGGACGCAATTTTGGCAGCCTCGTCGGTAACGTTCATTGATTGTTCCAACTTGTCAGAGGATACCGGTTTTCCAAATTCCGTGTCCATTTTATTGGCCAAATAATTCAGTCTAAGAATCAAAAGAACGATGCACTTATTTAACACGGACACTTTTTCCTTTTGGTTGGCTTGCCACCTTTGGTCTCCTTCCACGAGCTTGACAAACTTGTCCATCGTATGGTCTAAAGCAGCCACGTGATCTGTTAGGTCCACCTCTCCGAAAATGGCACTGAGACTTTCAGAATTGTACCACTGGGGATATCCCATCCGCGTTACAAAAGGGTTCTTCAATCCCTCCACCACATTCCCAGTCCACCTGTTTTTTACTTCCTCGGAGGAAATATTGGTAAACATGTTACTGTTACATAGGGATGCGGGACGAATTCTGAAGCAACTCGTATAGCCCATGGTCTCGGTAATTTCCATACCTTGAAACCTGAGATCCAAGAGCCTATTTCTTAACGGTGTAGTACCAATGGCTTTATTCCTGTATTTTCTTATCATGCCAGATGAGAATAATCCGTCATAGTTGTTTTCCACAAATAATATGTCAGGGGAAAGAACGTGCCCCAGTACGAGACCAAACCATCCGTAATTTCCAGACAGTATCAGCACGTTCCTCGTCAGCAACGGACGGTCTTTTTTGCTCATGTAGATGAACGGGTCTCTCCTTGCATTCATTTCCTTCTTGGTCCTCTTTTTTGATCGTCTAGACTTCTTCTGCGGCGGCAGAATGTGCGCAGTGACCCCTCCGGTCGCTTCACATACTATTTTTTTACTTCTTCTCTTGTCGCGATTATTCAGAATAAGGGTGCTGTGTGCAGGGGCGCTCAAAGTTGCGATAACATTCTCCGCCTTTTCGTCGGGGAAGAAAAACTTGCTCCCCTTCAAGTTGATGATGGGGTGTTTCTCAAAGGGGGGCAATCTCAGGGGTGCGCTAAAGAGGTGGTGCGTCGAGGAAGAAGATCCGGATGAAAAGTATTGGATCAGGGAATGTATGCATGCCAATACACACATTTCATCTACCACATCTTTCGTGTCCTCAGCAATATCAACAGCGTGTTGTCGCAATATTGCTCGTTCAGATTCTCCACTCAATGCCAACACCTCTTCAAAAGTGTAAGCTGGCATAATTATTGCACAGATAATGTTAGTAAGAGCAGCCACGGTTCTACAAGACGCGGCGTCAATTACGTTAGCAGCTTCGGTCCAGTCCAGAGACACCCCTTTGGTTGTTGGATTTTTCATCTTTCGGAAAATCTTCGAATCTTCCAAAGATGACGGAGGGTGGAGAGAATCCGGTTTTTTGATGGTCGCGGCGACATTTCCGAGCCTCTCGTCGGCGCACAAGAGTGTTTTTGTGTCCACACAAGAACTGTTGTTAGGAGGAGATTTACCTTCTTTTACCGCGGCGATCGTCTCTTTCACCATCATTGCCACATTAAGAACTGACCCGTATCCATATTCCGTGGCAATAGATCTCAGCATTCCGACGCATGTCTTGGCGTCGATGCTCCCATTGATGAAACACGCTATGAAGCAGTTGCCCTGGAGGTGAGAAAGGTACTTTTTCTTCCTGTTATCCTTTGCCCAAAAGTTTTCTACAGCGGCGACGCTCTTTGGGTCGGGGATGTAAGGTGCCCCAAATTCTTCGGCTGCAATTTCGAGGAGACCTTTCTTGTGGGGCAAATTAGCGATAAATTCTGAAGACTGGTCATCATCGCCCCAAATATCCTCCTCCCATACCACCTCTTCAAAGAAGTGTGGTGGCGGGAACACATTATTATTTGTCACCATATCTTCAAAAGAGAATTGCAGTGATCCATCCCTCGTCTCGGAGTTACTTTCGATACCGATCTTCTGAACAAGTATCGAAAGCAGGTCAGGGGTAGTGGTGGCAGCAGCAGTAGTAGAAGGAGGATAATGTGTAGCAATAGGAGTAGCCATCCTGCCAACGTGACCGCATGTAGCGTTATGAGCAGCCTCATCCTTTTATAGTTCGACATCTGAAACCGGATAGTTACTAAAAATACGAGACTAAGCAAATCTTGAGTCGCACTCAGAGAGGATATGTACCAGGTCAGCATTAGCTGATGTAGACGAGCCTGGCCGTGGGAAGACACTGGGAAGACGGAGAGTCAGCAAATTTTGAGGATGTGTGCTTCTCTGTTACCTCAACCTTTCATTTATAACTTTCATGACGGGGATAATTACATCTAAAAGAATCTCAGTTACAGGTACGGGAACCTTATTAGATTTAGCATCAAAACCGGTAATTTTTTGCCTCGTCTCTAGCATGCTAGCGATCTCTTGTTTTGCGTGCACCACCTGTGGATTTTCGTGATCAAGCAAAGCGTCATCCGTTTTGCCAGATGCCAACGCTTGTACATTTACATAAGCACCGAAAAGCCTCCACAGGATAGATAATTGAATCATGCAATCCAGCGAAGAATAGATGGCCGCAGGGAACAGATTCCATATTTGTTGTCCACTTTCTAAGACGGTAGAAAGACTATCGAGGGCGACAGTGTTTTCCTGGCAAACGCGTGCCGTCCATTCCAGCTTTGTGAGGGTGTCCAACACGGGTGTCGTCGCCGCCAACCTGGCAGTGTCTCCTGATGTGATTGTTACTCCTCCTGCTTTTGATGATTTGCCGCTCTCCGCAAAACCTAAGAATTGTCTCAGTATTGAGTCAATTTGCTTATTATTGCTTTTCATATTTTCAATATCTCGGGACAGTATCTGACACACTTCCCTGTCTAATTTTATGTGTTGTTGCGGCGGCGAGGAAGAAACAGAAGCCGGTGCGTGCACCATATCGGACATGTCCAATAGCGACCCATGGGAAGGTGCAACGACTCCGAATAGCGAAACCAGATTGTTGATAATATTTTCGTAATCCACTTCCACCGCTCTGCCAGCGATTTTATTGTTATTATCATTAGTAGTAGGAGGAGGAGGAGGAGGAGGAGAAGTAGTAATAGTGTCTGTTCCTTTGTCCATGATGTTGATGCTCCTCTCTTAATTTTCAGCATATGTATGTATATATAACAATTTAAAACGTTTCAGTTCAGAGCAAAGATACTAAAAGAGTTGTAATTTTTATCCCCGTGATGATGCACACGGTAATGGTTTTTATCCTCTGAGAGGGGGTCATGTTCCTAAAAAAAATTACTAGTTTATTCGTCTTCTTGATAGCACTCCTTTTCTTCGATGTTTTTTTTCTCTTCTTTCCTATTTTTCCTGGTATAGCAATGAAAGTTTTCTTCCGGCGTCTTTTTGGTGGAGTTAAAGGTTCCTTTGCAGAACCGTTCTTTCTATTTTCTTTCTCCTTTTTTCTTAATAAAAATTTATGCTGCTGCTGCCTTGAAACCGCGACAGTGTTTGACCAGATGGCCCTCCTCCAGCTAGCGGATGGTTGTTGTTTTCTCGTGTCGGCCGAATCCATCATCGCGATTTTTTTAGCTAATTTTTATTTATAGGCCCGGAAGCTTAAAAAACTTAGTCTGGATTTTACATAAAAACGGCACACTATTTCGAGAAGGGTCGTAGAGACAGAATTTTGGCATATCGCCAAATTCTCCATCACAATTATCAAAGCACAGTTGGAATATGGATCCGTCTGTGCCGATAAGATTTCCCGCAACGAAGGAATCAATATGCTCTTTTACGAATGCGCTGTTTTCTTTGGTGAGTGTCACCGAGGATCCGTTACAGAGAATAATATCTAAATCGTGTCCATCCCCGGAGGAAGATTCCTCATCATAGTCGTCGTTGTCGTCGTCGTCGTCGTCGTGAGCGACGTGTCTTCTTCGAACGGGATCTAAAAGTTTGGAGATAAAAACACACTTTGGCTTTTTTCTAACATAAACATAACTGGCTCCCATCACGCTATTCATCCTCGTCTCGCATAAACCGTCCAGCCGATCGTCCCTGGCCATTATAGATTTGATATTGGAAAAAGTCTCCAACATCAACTGAGACTCATTTTTTGGCGAGAAAAAGTTATTTTGGAATTGGCGGAAATCTAGAAACCCCTTGGATAATCTTCTGGCCACAGACAAAATGTAAGCCGTTTTAAGAAACGGCTTACGGAATTGTTGGTGAGGCAGAGAGGCGTTGTACAACTCAAATACCAAACCCGGATTTTCTTTACTGAGTGTATTAATTACGGTAGACGCGGTGACGACAGGTGTCAACTGCATCATATCTGTTGTTAATAAGTTTTGACATTCATCTACGGTTATCACTCCTTCCTTCTTCCCCGTGCCCAAAATCCTCACAGTCGAAACTTTTGAGGAAGAAGATATTGCCAAGTTCATATTGGCGGGTCTGTTTGCCGACACAATGTGACTAATTAGATCCTCGCACGATTTATTTTTCAAAGCAGAATCGAATACATCTTCTTCACCTTCTTTTTCTTCTTCTTCGGTAAGGCTTTTTCTGGACACCAAATCGCTAAAGATGTCCAACGATGCATTTCTTCCACGCAAAAAACCCACGACGGGTATACGCCGGTGTTCTTCATTTTCCGGTTCAGCAACCGCCGGTGTGCCAATTAGGGCAGCCGCCGCCTCCGATAGTATCTTAAGACGAAGATTTTTTTGCTCTTTATCCTTTTCGTGATACACGAGATTCAAACACAAGTTGGAAAAGGCGAATTTTGCGGCGCATGCTGCGACGGCGTATAATACCTGCTTTTTCAAGACGGCAACGAAATCTAGCGCCCTTCTCAAGTATTCCGGGCACTTTATGTGCTGCTGTTGACCGAGCGCCACCAATGTTATGTGGATAGACAATAATAGAATTTCGATAAATAAACTGTTGGTACCATTTAGTCCCTCTACAAACGCCATCGCCCCTCCTCCGTTGTTGGTGGTCATCATCATTTTCGAAAATGTCTCAATTAATTCCACCTGGGACATATCAGACGTTATTATTCTAATAACATAGCCCATGGTTTTTAAGACAAGCCCTTTGTCGAGAAACTGTTCTCGGTTAATGCTGCTAGTATTGATGCTTATCGAATTGCTGCTATATCTGTCGGCGAATGTTCCGGCTTTCGAATCCCTAACTCTATTCTCCAAACTGTCGAAAAATCGTCTCTCGGAAGGCGAGTCGGTCGAAAAAATCAAAAAGTGAGGCACCGACATTTGTCCATTTCTGTGAGTCCGCCCGATGGTCTGTAAAAAGCCGATGGCGTTGTAGGGAACGTCTAATAAGCAATGAATACGCTTTGCCGCCACAGCGTTGAATTTCGAGTCGTGGAGGGACAAACCCGTGCTTCCCTTCGGACCCAACATCATGACATCGACGGTTTTCGTATTGTTGAAAGAGTTTATACACTGATTGGTGTTTGAAGTTTTTTGGTTGGGTCGGATTATCATCATTCCTCTCTTCGTAATTCGGCTGCACAATTTTCTATTGGTAATTTCGGCGTGATTCGCTTCTCCGACGCGCTGCACAATTGTGTCCAACGAATTCCCTGACAATGCTATCAGCGGTTCTACGGGAGGCGGCGTTGGCACTAGCATCAGATATGCCGCTGTTCCTGTACCGATTTTCAATTTTATGGCGGTGGCCATTACCACAGCTCGGCACAAGAGTCTGTACCCGGCGAATATCGTGTTGGCGAGGGGCGAAGAATCGTAAACGTTGACGTCCACGATTCCATGGTTGGTGCCGCGATTTTCGTCCACGGCGGCGGTTTTCTTCAGAGTAGTAGGGGCGCAAAATACGCGGCCGGCGAGCCCCGTTAAGAACGAGTCCCCGGTCTGTTCAAGCGACATTACTGCTTTCTTAGGTTCCGGGGAAATTCTTAGGCATTTTACAGCCTCTGCCACGGAGTGCGCTTTGACGGACAGGAGTGCGCTTTTGCACGCCGCGACAGAAATACTGGCAGTATTGATGAAATACTGGCGTCTCAATTTATGGAACCACTCCGCCGCAAAAACATGGTGAACATTTTGCCTATAAGTCTCCTCATTATCATCAGCTTCTTTTTCTCCTCCTTCTCTTCCTCCTTCTTCTTCTTCCATTATGTCCAATAATTCTCGTGCCGCTTCCTCCGCCGCAGCCTCCTCGGAATAACACGAAGACGGTGAAGAAGAAGAACAGGAATATATCTCATTAAATTTTCGTTCTGCGACTTTTTCAGCTTCCTGTAACACATTTTCTATAGTGGTTAGACCATCATGTGCAACGTCTTTATCTTCCACCAATATCGCCGTGAACCGTTTATCCATCTTCCCTAACAAGATGCGGATTTCTTCTTCTCTTTCTTCTTCCTCTTCTCCTTCCCTCCTCTTACGTTTTCTCTCCCCTGATACTGTATTGAAGGAATTTAGCAGCTCGACAACTTCCTTGATTTTATTTCTTGATATGAAATCATCTGTGGTATGATAATAAGACGATACGAGATCTGCAATTGCCGCGCCCAGTTCTTTACAATCGATGAGCACTTGACGGGCGTTCAGGCAGTACGAAGAGAGTTCGTCCATGGCGTACTTTTGCAAAGGCGTGGTATTACAGTTAACCACCGAACACTCCACGTTGGCTATGCTGATACACCGACTCACTAATTGGCCACGGTTTCTCAACAACTTCACCGCCTGTTCTAGAAACACGGTCGCGTATTCACTGTTTTCTGCGATGGCGTCGGGCGTGGAAGACTTTCCAAGGCCAGTGAAAGCATCGATGCTCGTGTACGCCGGAATGCTCCTCCTCAATACGTGGTCGATCGAGTGTAAGTCGGCATTGCTCTGAAAAGGCGTAGCGCTAGCCATAACACAAAAAGTATCGTATTTTATAATTTCGAGGAACAACCTGAACGAATCAGATTGCCGAAGAAGCGCTAAAAAGATCGAAGTAGGTATCTTCGCGGTGGAAGAATTTCTGCCTCCTTTTTTGCTTTTGAACCGCTTGGCGTTGAATTGCTTGTCTTTGCTGAGGGCCATCTTAAACCGTCCCACCAGTTCCGAGATGGAAGGGTTGAGCGGCCGCGGGCTGTCACTGAGCACCCTCCGGTCTTCCTCTGCCCACATTCTTTCCAACTCTCCTCGAAAAGCGTCACTGATATTTTTGGCTTGGTGGAATTCGTCGCACAAAATTGCTGTCACGAAATTATCGATGGGGATCAGCACGTTAGAGTCAATGTCGGTTCCCCCGGTTATGAATTTCAACACAAATTCCAGGTTGACATTTAGATCGGCGTACGTCATAAACAGTATCGTGGGCGCGGCCGTAAAAAACTCCGCGGCTCTGCTTCCTCTGTTTTCCTTTATGTAATCCTTCACGTCTTGCAGGGTATAAAATCTAATGTATACTTCCTCCGGATTCCCAGATATTATATTTTCTGTAAAGAATGACATTGAGCCACTTTTTCCACCTCCCTCGAACCGAGACGGTTTGTCTGGAAACGGTTTCCAAGAACCCTCTTCCTTGATTTTCGAGTTTGTAACCACCTCCCGCATGCCGTCCTGACAGCTGTTAAAAAGCGTCCTCGAGCAAGTCAGCCATATGAAACACGGGGACCTTTTCCAGCTGCCATCTCTTACGGCGTTAAAGGAATCGTTGCCGAAAATCGAGGGTCCGAATTGACACTGTGTATCTCGCATTGCCTTTTCATATAGCACGACGCTAACCAGAAACGCCGCCATTTCTCTTGTTTTTCCTACACCGGTTCCATCTCCGATTACAAATCCTCCGGCCGCTTTCTTATTCGGACAAGATTTCCTGTTTATATTCGATGTCACCAATTCCATGAAGTCCATTGTGTTTTTCCACCCTTTGCTGTCAAAGTATTGAATCAGGGCCAATTTTACGGCGGTCGCCTGCACAGAATTGATATCGAAAGGGCGGGGGAGGAAACGCGGGAAAGACCTGAACTGGACTTTGTCGCACAGACCCACCGATTGCAAATTTTCGCTTTCGTACAAGTGGAACGTGGGATCCTTGTGGGATGACGTGCCAATTAATGCGGCATCCGCTCCACTCATAAACAAGTATTGCTGAATTTGCATGTTTAATTTTTGGCACAATTTACTTTACAATAAAAAAAATATCAGTTATCGGGGGTATAAATGTTGCGTTCTGGTACCGTAGTTTCAGTTGAGTCAAGACCTTCCCTCTCTTCGCTTATCAGGATTCTCTCTCTTCAGACCCGCCACAAAATACTTTTTGCCCTTACTTTGACGATGGACAACTACTCCAGCAGCAACCCCGGCGAAGAAGAAGAATACCAGTCACAAGTCTCCGCCGCCGTCTCCACAACATATCAGCCGCCGATTCCTTCCACCACCACTATTTCTGATTCTTCGTCTTCTTCCACCGACGCTGTTACTTCTGACCCCTTGGACATATTAATGAACGACCCTTTTTATAAGCCGGAGGCTTTAATGTTCTCTGTAGGAGGAGAACTTTTTGTTTGTGATTATGATAGCTTCAACAGCAGCGAGTATGACAACTCAGCGGACTTTGAGTACTGCACAGACGAATCCAGCGAAGACGGCGACCTGTTTATTCCCCAGAGTTGTGACACAGTGGAAAGCTCTTCCTCCGAATCACCACCAGCGCCTCCCCAGAGACGCGATAGCTCTTCCTCCGAGTCATCATCACCAGCGCCTTATTACGGTGTCCTTGCGAGAGCTAGCGAGATACCCATGGATCTGTTGTGCCAAACTTCATCATCTGCCGACGAGGAAGAATTGAAAAAATTCAATAACTATGCGGAATATTCATACGCAAGACGTTCCAAAAAAGTTTTTGCTGAGGAAAATCGGAGGAACAAAGAAGCAGCAAGAAGAATACGGATGGCTAAGAAAGCAGCAAGAGAAGCAGCAGATGACGACGAGGATGGCGCATATGGTGGTGGAGCAACAGCAGCAGCAAGCAGACACGACGACGAGGATGACCATTGCGCATTTGGTGGTGGAGCAACAGCAGCAACTAGCGGCGCTGACAACGCGCCGGAGGGGAGAGAAAAAGGACGAAGGGTGCTGTAGAAATTCAGATTAACCCACTGAAACACACAAGTATTGACTTATAACCAAAATAAAACTTGTGTTTTTATTATATCCAAAATAAAATAACTTGTAATGTCTTCATTCTCCACCCAAGTCTCCTGCTCGAGAGGGAAAATAAAAAGTTGATAATATTCCCGACATTTATTGTTTTTATACCTTTTATAAATAATAAATAAGCGGTATTGGCTAGAATCTCTCATTATCATCTCCACCCAAGTCTCCTGCTGTGAAATTAGTTGTGACAACCAGAGAGGAATACGACGTCGAAAGACGCTTTAGTGATAATTTTGTGGAAATGACTGATCAATTTTTTAAACGTTACGACGACGTCGGTGACATGTCGATGCTGTTTTGAACGTTTAAAAAATTGATCAGTCATTTCCACACTTACTCCCGCCGTGAACGGCCACCTTTCCCCAAGTTCACTAGTCTTTGGTCTCTAAATGCGCCAACGAACTGATATTTGGCGGCGAAACGCGCCCCAGTGGCGGCGAAATGCATCCAAAGCAGCGACGCTTCTCCTTTGAAGAGGTATTTGGCTGCGAAATGCCCAGAGACTTGTCTTTGGTCTCTAAATGCGCAAACGAAGTGGTATTTGACGGGGAAATGCCCAGAGCGGCCTCACTTCCACGCCATTCCAACGTCCTCTGGTACAGGGGCATGTTTGCAGAATGTCTCCATAAAGGTGTTAAAACTCGTCTTTGCCGTGAATCTTTTCTTCTCTGATTCTCCGACGACAGGATAATGGCGTTTCAGGGGAGGAATCTTGTCCAACAATTGACGACACTCCTTTACGTATTCCTCGGTTGAGATGGTTTCTATATTCGTGTCAGCTTGGAAAACTGTCCAGAGATTGTCCATGATTGGTTACTTCTTGGGATGTTGCCTTGGTGGTACACGGAAGTGTTATATGTGAATTTGGATATCTTTCTTTATAAGCAGCTCACGGCACGGTGACTTCTTTTCGCTACGTGGTTTTAAGTATTACGTGTTCCGTATAAACCTATCGTCTTCGCAACCTCCCAATGAACAATCGACCTTGTGGTCAACAGGCGATTTCATCCAACGTGAGGACATGATGTCCCCGCACCATGCCGATATACAGAGGCGGCTGCGACGGCGGTGGAGCGCATTGTTGGTCCAGGCATCGACGTTATCGGTGCTGAGTTTTCACCTACTACCCTCTCACTTACAGTATCCCGCCTTGTTTGAGCGACATGGCTTCTCAGAATGTGCATATGAAGTCAAAGGCAACAGTACCAGACACGTGGAATGTGAAAATACGGTACGACATTGAACCCTCCGCTCCTTCCTCCGTGACGCTCTTTGGGACACAGCAAGAGGGAATGCAGCATAAAAGCCTCAAAATTGATCTAAAAGTGGAGGATTCTTTGCACTGGGTGATTGGAAGAATCGACTACCAAGAGGGAAAGCTAAGTAATCTGGCGAGATTTCAACTGCAAGAATCCTGTCGGGGTTACCATGTTCTACGGAACAAGATATTACATGTAGAGGAAGTTGCCCCTGCAGAAAGAGAGCTTTTGATGGCAGAGTTGTGGATTTACGCATGTAGTATATCCGCAGCTCCTGATTCACCGCATTTGTGGAGTCTAGATTACTCTCCTGGTGGCAGTTGCGAGTGGTGCAGTCTCGTAGAGAACAAGACGCCAATGAAGAGGAACACTAGCTCTTTTCGCCGCCAGAGGATGTCAACCGCCGACCGCCATAGCTCTTTTCGCCTCCAGAACCGCCACCGCGTTTTCTCCGGCCGCCACAATAGGCGCTTTTATTCTCCCTCTCCATACAACCAGAACCGCCACCGCGTTTTCTCCGGCCGCCACAATAGACGCTTTTATTCTCCCTCTCCATACAACCAGAACCACCACCGCGTTTTCTTCTCCGGCCGCCACTATAATCCCACTCCATACAACTATAATGATATTCTCGCTTTTTATCTGTAAAAGGTATAAAAACAATAAATGTTTGGAATATTATCTTATCCTTTTATTTCATACATACAACGCTGAAGGGAAGAAAGGAGATAGACAAGTCGTTATCTCGATTTGTGGCGGTGAAAAAAAAGCAGCTATCGTTGAAAACTACATCTTTCTGTTAGCGAAAAGAATGATGTACGATGTGTTTTTACATTCAACAAACATTGAGTCTTGCAAAAATGGTTTTCGGTTTTCAGTTTGATGGAAGGAAGAACGCTTTTTCTGCCCCCGAACATCAAAAATCGAGTATCATCATGAAACGGTGAACGGTTCTCGGAAAATTGTTTGAATCGTGAATGTGTAATAATCCCAGTCTCGCTTTCGTAATATCAAACTCCAATGTCAAGCTTTTTCTATAACCGAACATCAAAAATCGAGAATCAAAATATCATGAAATTAGTCTGACGATTCCTTCTGAAGTGGTATTTGGTGGCTGCGAAATGCACCCGAACGAACAGAGTTCCCTCCCAAATTAAATTCATCAAATATAAAAGGAGTCGGCGAACAAACAACAAAATGACTTGTTTTTTTTAATAGTGAATATTATTATTATAATACGTAACACTACAAGAAAATATTTACAGTATATAAAAATCACTACATTTCTTTAATATTAAAAAAAATGTCCCTTTTTTATACACATACCGTGAAAAGATATCTGGTACTCGTGGGAGCCGTAAATGGTCTCCTACACAACGGACACGTTTTCTTTTTCTTTGCCCACTCAGAGATACAGCTCTCGTGAAAAGAGTGCCCACAGCCCCGCATAAAGCTCATGTTGTTAAAATTCAATTTTTTTTCTGAATCGAAACATATAGGACATTCATTGTTAATGTGCTTACTAATTAAGGATTCAACAGGCGACATGTTGTCATACATCTTTTGTAGTGCTTTTCTATCGTTCTTCTTTATAGCTTTCCACAATTTGGGTTTTAAGTTTCGCCGTGTAGGTGTATGACTGCTGTTAATGGCCCAACCGTTTTCGTAAATCGGCGGTGTCCTAACTAGAGAGAGATGAGGGTGCTTTCCGTTCTTATAGTTCTCAATATTAAAAGCAAGACCGACAAAGTTAAGGGACATTTCCTTTTCTAACACTATGTTTTCACCACAGTCTTCCTTTAGCGGTGTGGTGCCATCCTTATGATCACTCCCGTTGTACAGCAATTTGTCATCCAAAGCAGCTTTTGCAATCAGTTTTTCAGACGGCTCAACGCCCCTTATGGCATGAAGTCGAGTACAAGCAGGATTCTCGTTGAGAAACATCACATCCACTGTCCTCAAATAACCCGATCTTCCAAATGCGGTATCAAATCGAGCTCCGGTTTGTCCTATTAGTGAGGATAAGACTCGGGTGTTGTTATGGGCCACTGCGACCATGGCTGGTGTAGCTCCGTCGAAGTAGCGTCTGGCCTCGAATATTTTCTCGTTCCTTCTGTAAATTTGTGCCCACAATTCTCTTGAATTGTCGCCGTCGCACCTAGCCAAAAAGTGCAACACGTTTTCCCCGTCGCCGGTGGTTACAGAAGGATCCGCGTCAGCGTGCTGGATCAACTGGAACACGTAATCGTGTATGCGTACGACATCCGCCATCAGGTGTCCCATGCACAAAACAGGAGCGTTCCCGTAGTATTTGTATCTGCAGTCAATGGTATTTTTGACGTTAGGTAACCGCGCAATATTAATAAAGGAACGACACGATTTCTCCATACAGGTCCTCAAGACGCCAAAATCGTGATGTTCCATGTAACAGTATTCTGGGTAGTTGGCCACCACACTTATAAAGTTTGAATACGGCACACGATGGGCGTTGTAGGGGATATCTTCCACATCGATCGTGTTCCTAATGATGCGCATAAACATCTCTTCTCGTGTTTGTTCTGTGACGCCGTCCTCTTTTCTCAGGATCCACACTAAAGACGAACTGCCGTTTTTAACCTGGCAAAACATGTCTACCATCTCGTGTTTGTCGTAGTCTGGTTTTAACTGAGTGTACTTTTCAAACAAAACACGGTAACCCTCAGAAGATATACTATCCAGAACCCTTTCAATTTCCTCAAAGCGAATCCTCTTTGTCTCGTTGTTATTATGTTCCTTGATCTTGACAATTCTGTGGATCTTGTCAAAGATGGACAGAACTAGGTCGTCGAGAGACATAGCGAATATATGGACGGCAGCATAGTCCAGTATACTTACAGTTATAGGAAACCTTAACCCTGGAAAATTCGGTTCCAATAACTTCAAAAGCTTCAGTAGTCTCAGTTCGTCGTCTGTAAAGGCAATGCCGTCCAATAATGGCGTGTAATTCTCTACTTCGTCGCTAAGGGGCGTAACATACGGAATTTGGCAGTATGGATAACGCCAATCAGCGATACACATTCTCTTGCAAGAAGGGAGCGATGAAGCTCTCGTGTCAAATTTTCTTTTTTTTTGTTGACAATGCTGCTTTAGTTCATTGATATCTAAGTCTTCCTTTTTTATTGATACGCTTCCTTTATGAATCAAGGTGGCAATTTCATAAACGCGCTCGTTTCTTAACATTTCTGGGTCAAACCGAAATACTTCTTTGGGTTTTTCTTGAAGTTTTAATCTGAGCTTCAAATCCGTGTTACTGTTGCCACCACTGTTATTATTGTCATTGGAAACTTCACTTATAATAAGGACATACAAGTTGCACATCTTTCTTATTATATCGTTGAACGGCATGTCTAGCTGTTTGAGTCTTTCAGCCAACACTATGGCGTATTTTTTATCAAGTCCTCTCGAAAACGTTTTCTGAACAAAATGCTGCACATTAACATGATTTTTAGTCACCTTTTTAATGAGTAAACGCAAGTGCTTGTCGCCGAGTGTATAGAACGAAAGCCTCAAGAACAAAGTGGCGACGTTCGTTCCAATGTGCGATAGTGTCCACTCCAAACCCTGAAACTCTCTTAGAACGACGTCTGTCAGGTCATCGCTATTTAGGGCATCGAGGGCGTGAATGATGTAGTAGAGCAGCGGCACCAACGCCTTGGATTCACCTTCATTAGATTGTTTAACCATTCTCTGGCGCTTTATCACGTTGGCCCACAGGCGGTAACATTCCTTCTTGCCTTGTACATATACCCGTCCCCTAAAATCCTTCTTGAGGTTGGCGGACACTGCAAACAAGGCAGAAAGCGCCATTCCAACGTCCTCTGGTACAGGGGCATATTTGCAGAATGTCTCCATAAAGGTGTTAAAACCTGTCTTTGCCGTGAATCTTTTCTTCTCTGGTACTCTGACAACAGGATAATGGCTTTTCAGGGGAGGAATAGCCAACTGAAAGTTTTTTAGTTCGACGGTATTGTTGCTGTTGATCAAAAAGTTGTTGCTTCCTTTAATCTTGTCCAACAATTGACGACACTCCTTTACGTATTCCTTGCTTGAGATGGTTTCTATATTCGTGTTATCTTCGAATTCTTTCAAGAGACTGCTGAATTTGTTGTTAACATATAAGCGTACGTTTTCCTCATAGAGGAGACGAAGCTGTTCCGTGGTGTTCATGATTGGCCACTTCTGGTGATGTTGTTGATTCGGTGGGGAGTGTTTTATATGTTAAACAATTTATAACGTTTTGTTTAATTGAACAAGAATTTGGATATCTTTCTTTATAAGCAAGTCACGGCACGGTGGATACTTTTCGCTAAAGTATTAGGTCAACAAGCGATTTCGTCCAACGTCATGTCCCCGCACCATGCCGATATATATATAGACGACGGCGGTGCAGCGCATTGTTGATCCGACGTTATCGGTGCTGGGTTTTCACCTACTACCCTCTCACTTACAGTATCCTGCCTTGTTTGAGCGATATGGCTTCACAGAATGTAGATATGAAGTCAAAGCCAACAGTACCAGACACGTGGAATGTCAAAATACGGTACGACATTGAACCCTCCGCTTCTTCCTGCGTGACGCTCTTTGGGACACAGCAAGAGGGAATGCAGCACAAAAGCATCAAAATTGATCTAAAGGTGGAGGATTCTTTGCACTGGGTGATTGGAAAAATCGACTACCAAGAGGGAAAGCTCAATAATCTGGCGAGATTTCAACTGCAAGAATCCTGTCGGGGTTATCGGGTTCTACGGAGCAAGATATTACGTGTACAGGAAGTTGCCCCTGCAGAAAGAGAGCTTTTGATGACAGAGTTGTGGATTTACGCATGTAGTATATCCGCAGCTCCTGATTCACCGCATTTGTGGAGTCTAGATTACTCTCCTGGTGGCAGTTGCGAGTGGTGCAGTCTCGTAGAGAACAAGACGCCAATGAAGAGGAACACTAGCTCTTTTCGCCGCCAGAGGAAGTCAACCGCCGACCGCCATAGCTCTTTTCGCCTCCAGAACCGCCACCGCGTTTTCTCTGGCCGCCACAATAGGCGCTTTTATTCTCCCTCTCCATATAACCAGAACAGCCACCGCGTTTTCTCCGGCCGCCACAACAGACGCTTTTACTCTCCCTCTCCATACAACCAGAACCGCCACAGCGTTTTCTCTGGCCGCCACAATAGGCGCTTTTATTCTCCCTCTCCATATAACCAGAACAGCCACCGCGTTTTCTCCGGCCGCCACAACAGGAGCTTTTATTCTCCCTCTCCATACAACTATGATAATGAGATTCTAGCCAATAACGCTTTTTATATGTAAAAAGTATAAAAAACAATAAATGGGAATATTATCTGATCTTTTTATTTCATACATACAACGTTGAAGGAAAGAAAGGAGGTATCGCTATCTCGATTTGTGGTGGTGGAAAAAAAGTAGCCATCTTTGAGTTAGCGAAAAGAAACCATCGTGTGATGTACGCTGTGTTTTTACATCCAACAAACATTGAAAATCTTGCAAAAATGGTTTTCAGTTTGGTGGAAGGAAAAACGCTCCATACTTTACACGGTTCATGAGATCAAAATGATAGCCCAAATTTTATTTCAAAAGAAAAAAATAACGCAGAAAAGGAGTCGGCAAACAAACAACAAAAAAGACTTTTTTTTTTATTAGTGAACATTATAATATAATACGTAACACTACAAGAAAATGTTTACAGTATATAATCACATTAAAAAAGTGTCCCTTTTTATACACATGCCGTGAAAAGATTTCTGGTACTCCTGGGAGCCGTAAATGGTCTCCTACACAACGGACAGGTCTTCTTTTCCATTGCCCACTCAGAGATACAGCTCCCGTGAAAAGAATGCATACAGCCCCACAAAACGCTCATGTTATTAAAATTCAATTTTTTTTCTGAATCGAAACATATAGGACATTCATTGTTAATGTGCTTACTAATTAAGGATTCAAAAGACGACATGTTGTCATACATCTTTTGCAGTGCTTCCCTATCGTTGTTCTTTATAGCTTTCCACAATCCGGGTTTTAATATCGACGAATGACTACATTGACTGCTGTTAATGGCCCAGCCGTTTTCGTAAATCGGCGGTGTCTTAAATAGATAGAGATCAGGGCGCTTACCGTTCTTATAGTTCTCAATATTAAAGGCAAGGCCGACAGAGTTAAGGGACATTTCCTTTTGTAACACTACTATGTTTTCGCCGTCTTCCTTTAGCGGTGTGGTGCCATCCTTAAGATCACTCCCGTTGTACAGCAATTTGTCATCCAAAGCAGCTTTTGCAATCAGTTTTACAGACGGTTCAATGTCTTTGGCATATAGTTGAGCACAGGCACCATTGTCGTTGAGAAACATCACATCTACTGTCCTCAAATAACCCGATCTTCCAAATGCGGTATCAAATCGTGCTCCGGTTTGGTCTATTAGTGAGGATAAGACTCGGGTGTTGTTATAGGCCACTGCGACCATGGCTGGCGTAGCTCCGTCGAAGTAGCGTCTGGTCTCGAATATTTTCTCGTTGCTTCTGTAAATTTCTGCCCACAATTCTCCCGATTTGTCGTCGTCGCACCTAGCCAAAAAGTGCAACACGTTTTCCCCGTCGCCGGTGGTTACAGAAGGATCCGCGTCAGCATACTGGATCAACTGGGACACGTAATCGTGTATGGATACAACATCCGTCATCAGGTGTCCCATGCACAAAACAGGAGCGTTCCCGTAGTATTTGTACCTGCAGTCAATGGTATTTTTGACGTTAGGCAACCGCGCAATATTAATAAAGGAACGACACGATTTCTCCATACAGGTCCTCAAGACGCCAAAATCGTGATGTTCCATGTAACAGTATTGTGGGTAGTTGGCCACCACACTTCTAAAGTTTGAATACGGCACATGATGGGCGTTGTAGGGGATATCTTCGATCGTGTTCCTAATGATGCGCATAAACATCTCTTCTCGTGTTTGTTCTGTGACGCCGTCCTCTTTTCTTAGGATCCACACTAAAGACGAACTGCCGTTTTGAACCTGGCAAAACATGTCTACCATCTCGTGTTTGTTGTAGTCTGGTTTTAACAGAGTGTACTTTTCAAACAAAACACGGTAACCCTCAGAAGATATACTATCCAGGACCCTTTCAATCTCCTCAAAGCATATTCTCTTTGTCTCGTTGTTATTATGTTCCTTGATCTTGACGATTCTGTGGATCTTGTCAAAGATGGACAGAACTAGGTCGTCGAGAGACATAGCGAGTATATGGACGGCAGCGTGGTCCAGTATACTTACAGTTATAGGAAACCCTAACCCTTGAAAATTCGGTTCCAATAACTTCAAAAGCTTCAGTAGTCTCAGTTCGTCGTCTGTAAAGGCTGGCGTGTAATTCTCTACTTCGTCGCTATGGGGCGTAACATAAGGAATTTGGCAGATTTGGCAGTGTGAATCAGCGATACACATAGGGAGAGAGGACGATGAGGCTACCGTTTTTTTGTCAAATTTTCTTTTTTTTTTGCTGACATTGCTGCTTTAGGGCATCGATATCTAAGTCCTCCTTTTTTATTGATACGCTCCCGTTATTGATCAAGGTGGAAATTTCATACACGCACTCGTTTCTTAACATTTCGGGGTCAAACCTAAATATTTTTTTGGATGTTTTTTGAGTTTTAATCGAATGAAAGAAAAAAAAAGGTTTTTCTTCAAATCCGTGTTATCGTTATCGCCATTATTGTCATTGGAAACTTCATTTATAATATGGACATACAATCTGTACATCTCTCTTATTATATCGTTGAACGGCATGTCTAGCTGTTTGAGTCTTTCAGCCAACACTCTGGCGTATTTTTTATCAAGTCCTCTCAAAAACGTTTTCTGAACAAAACGCTGCACATAAACATGATTGTTAGTTATCTTTTTAATGAGTAAACGCAAGTGTTTGTCGCCGAGTGTATAGAACGAAAGCCTCCAGAACAAAGTGGCGACGTCCGTTCCAATATCCGATAGTGTATACTCAAAATTCTGAAACTCTCTTAGAACAACGTCTGTCAGGTCATTGTTATTTAGGGCATCGAGGGCGTGAATGATGTAGTAGAGCAGCGGCACCAACGCCTTGGAGTCATCTTCGTTAGATTGTTGAACCATTATCTGGCGCTTTATCACGTTGGCCCACAGGCGGTAACACTCCTTCTTGCCTGCTACATATAACCGTCCGTAAAAATCGTTCTTGAGTTTGGCGGACACCGCAAACAAGGCAGAAAGCGCCATTCCAACGTCCTCTGGTACAGGGGCATGTTTGCAGAATGTCTCCAAAAAGGTGTTAAAACCCGTCTTTGCCGTGAATCTTTCCTTCTCTGGTACTCTGGCGACGGAATAATGGCTTTTCAGGGGAGGAACAGCCAACTGAAAGTTTTTTAGTTCGACGGTATTGTCGATGAGAAAGTTGTTGGTTCCTTTAATCTTGTCCAACAATTGACGACACTCTTTTACGTATTCCTCGCTTGAGATGGTTTTTGTATTCGTCTTAGCTCTGAATTCTGTCAAGAGACTAGGTCTTTTTTTGTCAACAACAAGTAAACGTCGTAACCTGTTGTTCTGGAGAGGAACCTCTTCCGTGATGTCCATAATTGGCCACTTCTTGTGATGATGCCTTGGTGGTGCACGGGAGTGTTATATGTCAAGTAATTTATAACGTTTTGTTTAATTGAGCAAGAATTTGAATATCTTTCTTTATAAGCAAGTCGGCTACGTGGTTTCAAGTATTACGTATAAACCTATTAACAGAATACCCTGTCTTGGTATGAAATTAAGTATAATTTTATTAAGTTATTATATTTTTTTATTATAAAATAAAAATAATAATAAAGGGTTTGTTATAAAAAAACATATTGATTTATAATATTTATTTTCTGGAATTTAAAATAAAATAAAAACCTTGAATATGTTTTTTTATATCGTTAAGAGGACTAAAATCTTACACCCCTCTAGCTGCCTTATCTGGCGTCTACTTTCGAGTCCGGGATGTTTGTGGGTTGCTGCTTTCCCTAAACTGTCCTCCACCGTTTGGCGACGTCATCAAAATGTTAAAAAAAAATTCCAAGGGCTTTGGGTCAGTCAGTATTTTTTGGGAAAAAGGACACGGAGAGACGGGTCAATAAAGGACATCAGGGATAATTAAAGGTTGAGATCGCAGAAATGGGGACGTGTGCACACGCTATTCTTTTGTATTTTTTTCTCTTCCCTCCGATAGAACATTCACTTTAAATATAGCCCTCTTTTCCATTTTTCCGGTGATGGGTATCAGAGTCAGTTTAGTTTGGGTGACCGTTCCTTTTGTGGCTAAATATGTGTCAGTGTTCAAATGAAAAAAACTTAAATGGTCTGGTTTTTTCTTAGGGTCTGTTTTTACTATTTGAAAGAATCTATCATCGGAGGATGCTGTTTCAGGTGCCTTTTTATATCTCTTCCATTTTTCACCTTCTGGTCTGCTACTACTAAGTCTAATTTCGCTGTGGTATTGTTCGTCTGTTGTTATGTTACACACGAACATTTCCGTCATGCCCCATTTAATGTGGGATTGTTTCTCGACAGCTTCTATTGTTACATATTCTCCGTCGTAATAATTCTTTAAGTCGTACATATGTAGTTTAAATTTCATATTATCGGATATGGTTTCGGGGTAATTTTTTCCAACGTTTACCACTTTCACATTTTGGAAGTCAGAAGCCAACAATAAATGATTTCCTTTTTCAGACATAACGCTCATGGTACATAACTTTGTGGTTTTGTACGTGGCTTTGGAAGGAAGGGCCATCCCTGTATTTTCTGTGTAGTGTAAATCGACGCCATTTTCTTCTTCTTCTTCTTCTTCGTCTCCTTCTTCTTCTTCTTCCTCTTCATCATCATCATCGTCATCATCTTCTTTTTCTTCTTCAAAAACGGCGAGTTTTCTGTTCACCGATTTTTTCACATCTGTAAAATTCACCGCCGAGTATTTTTTTTAACAGTGATGTATATGCTGATGGCGATACATATGAAGGTTATCAAAAGAACTAATATGAACATAGTGGCTCCTTTTTTATCCCATTTGCGTAAAAAAAAACTTCTTTTTAAACCTTTATCGTAAACGACGGGGTGTAGGTGGCCCCTCTAACTGACTTGCCTGTTAGAAAAGTAAAAGAGAAAGAGGATTGAATTTTGCAATTATTCTTAATCCACCTCTAAGAAAAAGTCTTCCTCCCGATCTAACCCGCATCATTGTTCTTTTGATCCGCCAACGTGATTTTCTAAACGCGTTCTTGGTGCCCCTGCCAGGGCGAGATTTTCCAAAGTTCTTGGCGGATGATCTAAATCTTGATTTTGGTCCTCCTTTTCTGTTATTTATTCTCTTGGTCTTGTTCTTGGTGTTCGACATGTCTTTCGGTCCCTTTTTTTTCCGACTGTCATTTTTTGATCCGTTGTTCTTTTTGTTTTTTGTAAGTTTCTCATCTGTCGCATTTTTCTTCTTTTTTTTATCCGGTAGTTCTAATTCTTCCAAAACGTTTGAAGACAAAGCGCTGTTAAAAAGAACCCCCATTCCTATCCCGGCTGCTGCCGTCGCCGCCGCCGATGCCGATAGCGTATTTTGCAATGCTCCGCTCAGGCTAATTGCCACACAGGCAACTGTAGTAAAAACAAAAATCAGTGTAACGATTATCAAACAACCAAAAAGCATTTCGTTACCAAAGACTAGTGAAACATGGGAAGAGTGGCCGTCCCGGTGACCTTCGAAGCCAAATACCACTTCAGAGGGTAAGCGTCGCTGCTCGGGTGCATTTCGACGCTAAATACCGCGGAAGTGAAGACCAGTGAGAGGGAAGTATGGCTGCTCGGGTACATTTCGTCGCCACATATCATAGACATTCTAATTCATGTTCAATTAAACAAAACATTTCGTTACATTTTGTTTTATTTAGTATATAACACTCTTGTGCATCACAAGAAGTGGCCCATCATGGACACCACAGAACAGCTTCGTTTACGCTCCAAAAACACCAGTTTGTACAAAGAATTCAAAATGATGATACAAGCAGATTTCCCAGATTTCCTAGACATCTCAAAAAAAAAATACGAAGATTATATAAAGGAGTGTCGTCAATTGCTCGACAACATTAAAGGAAGCAACAAGTTTTTGATCGAGAACAACAATACCGTCGAACTGGCTGTCCCACCCTTGGAACGTCATTATCCTGTCGTCAGAGTACCAGAGAAGAAAAGATTCACGGCAAAGACGAGTTTTAAGGCCTTTATTAATACATTCTGCAAGCGTGCGCCTATATCAGAGGATATTGGAATGGCGCTTTCTGCCCTGTTTGCGATCTCCGTCAAGCTTAAGAAGGATTTTACGGGACGCGTATATTTTTACGGCAAGCAGGAGTGTTACCGCCTGTGGGCCAACGTGATAAAGCGCCAGAAAATGGTTAAACAATCTAATGAAGGTGAATCCAAGGCGTTAGTGCCGCTGCTCTACTACATCATTCACGCCCTCGATGCCCTAAACAGCAACGACTTGACAGACGTTGTTCTGAGAGAGTTTAAGCCTTTGGGGTATACACTATCGCTCATTGGAAAGGACGTTGCCACTTTGTTCTGGAGGCTTTCGTTCTATACACTCGGCGACAAACACTTGCGTTTACTTATTGAAAAGATGCCAATTAATCATTTTGAATATGATTTTGATCAGACAACGTTTTTAAGAGGACTTGATAAAAAATACGCCATGGTGTTGGCTGAAAGAGTCAAACAGCTAGACATGCCGCTAAACGGTGTAATAAGAAAGATATGCAGCTGCTATGTCCATATTATAAGTGAAAACACCAAAGATTTGAAGAAAAAACATGTTTTTCCGTTTGACCCAGAAATGGTAAGAAACGAGTGCGTTTATGAAATTTCCATCTTGATCCATAATGGAAACGTATCAATAGAAAAAGAGGATTTAGATATCGATGCCCTAAAGCAGCACTGTCAGCAAATGAAAAGAAAAATTGTTAAAAAAACGGCAACCTCATCGTCCTCTCTCCCTCCTTGCAAGAGAATGTGTATCGCTGATTGGCGTTTTCCCAACTGCAAAATTCCTTACCTTATGCCCTTCGGCGACAAAGTAGAACATTATACGCCATTTTTGTACGGCATTTCATTTACAGATGACGAACTGAGATTAATAAAGCTTTTGAAGTTACTGGAACCGAAATCACGAGGGCTTTCTATAACTCTAAGTATACTGGACCATGCTGCCGTCCATATACTCACTATGTCTTTCGATGACCTAATTCTATCCATCTTTGACAAGATTCACAGAATCGTCAAGATCAAGGAAAATAATAACAACGAAACAAAGAGGATTCGCTTTGAGGAAATTGAAAGGGTCCTGGATAGTATATCTTCTGAGGGTTACCGTGTTTTGTTTGAAAAGTACACTCTATTAAAACCAGACTACGACAAACAGGAGATGATAGACATGTTTTGTCAGATTAACAACGGCAGTTCGTCTTTAGTGTGGATCCTGAGAAAAGAGAACAGCGTCACAGAACAAAAACGAGAAGAGATGTTTATGCGCATCATTGGGAACACGATCGACGTGGAACACACCATGGACTTTGAAGCAGAACCTTGCCTTCATTGGTCCTATATCCCCTACAACGCCGATCATGTGCCGTGTTCAAACTTTATAAGTGTGGTAGGCAACTACCCACAATACTGTTACATGGAACATCACGATTTTGGCGTCTTGAGGACCTGTATGGAGAAATCGTGTCGTTCCTTTATTAATATTGCGCGGTTGCCTAATGTCAAAAATACCATTGACTGCAGGTACAAATACTACGGGAACGCTCCTGTTTTGTGCATGGGACACCTGATGACGGATGTCTTATCCATACACGATTACGTGTCCCGGTTGATCCAACATGCTGACGCGGATCCTTCTGTAATCACCGGCGACGGGGAAAACGTGTTGCACTTTTTGGCTAGGTGCGACGACGACAATTCGGGAGAATTGTGGGCACAACTTTACAGAAGCAACGAGAAAATATTCGAGACCAGACGCTACTTCGACGGAGCTACGCCAGCCATGGTCGCAGTGGCCCATAACAACACCCGAGTCTTATCCCTACTAATAGATCAAACCGGAGCTCGATTTGATACCGCATTTGGAAGATCGGGTTATTTGAGGACAGTGGATGTGATGTTTCTCAACGATAATCCCACTTGTACTCGACTACATGCCATAAGGGGCGTTGAGCCGTCTGTAAAACTGATTGCAAAAGCTGCTTTGGATGACAAATTGTTGTACAACGGGAGTGATCATAAGGATGGCACCACACCGCTAAAGGAAGACGGTGGCGAAAACATAGTGTTAGAAAAGGAAATGTCGCTTAACTTTGTCGGTCTTGCCTTTAATATTAAGAACTATAAGAACGGGAAGGGCCCCCTAATCTCCCTCTATTTAAGACACCGATGATTTATGAAAACGGCTGGGCCATTAACAGCAGTCAAGGTAGTCATACACCTGCACGGCGAAAATTAAAACCCAAATTATGGAAAGTTATTAATAATGACTGTGTGCAAAAGTTTTATAACACATTAAAAATCAAATTGTGGAAAGCTATTAAGAACAACAATAGGAAAGCACTACAAAAGATGTATGACGACATGTCGATTGTTGAATCCGTTGCTGAATCCTTAATTGGTAATAGTGAATGTTCTATATGTTTCGATTCAGAAAAAAAAATGAATTTTAGGAACACGAGTGTTGTGCACAGCTGTGGGCACACTTTTCACGAGAGCTGTATCTCTTTTCAGGAGAGCTGTATCTCTGAGTCGGCAAACAATAAGAAAACCTGTCCGTTGTGTAAAACCCCATTTACGTTTTCCACGAATACCAGAAATTTTTTCACTGTATGCGCATAAAAAGGGACACGTTTTTGTTTAATATGAATAAATGCAGTGTAAATATTTTCTTGCAATGTGACGTATAATGTTCACCAATAAAAAAAAGTAATTTTTTGTTGTTGTTTGTTTGCCTCCTCCTTTTTTTCTACGATATTTTTTCCTCTTTAACATTTCAATGAAAAATCAATAACTTTGCTTGTCTTACAAACCGGGTAAAAAGATACAGATGATTCATTATTGAGATATTTTATTCACATTTTTTTTACGAAATAGTATATGGTGTATTTTTACATCCAACTTTCATACATATGACAACATTGAAGGAGGAGAGAAAGGAGAGACAACAGTCGTAATCTCGAATTCTAGTGGTGGAAAAAAGAGAAAAACATTGTTGTGCACCAAGAGCTTTATGCGTGTTTTCTACATGTACATTAATCAGTACATGTAGAAACCATCGCACTCTCTTTTTTTAATATAACATCCCCCTTTTTATCGTACACTATTTTATAGAGGGCATCAGGTACAGGGATCATGTTGTGTTCTGTGTCCAAATATCGGCGATGTGTATCGTTGAGATATATTGGGCCGGTTTCTGCCATGTGGGCATTTTTAGTGTGCCTAGCGCTAAATTCAATGTCTTTCCATTCGCCGTTGTTGTGACTTTGCCACTGTGGCACCGCGTTTTCCAGCGAGAATGTTGCCCATTTTTCAGCCGCGAGGAAGAAATCCGCGGCGGGCGCTAAATGACCCCGAGCGTAAAAGTCTCCTCTTTCTCTAACGAGTCCCTCTTTTTTCTGGTGGACAACTGAAAAGTAGGGTCTCGGGTTGTAATCTCCAAATATAATCTTTGAAAAACGGAACTTTGTCCTGACACCAGTGTCGATGAGTTTCTCTTCCTCGTACTTTGCGTCGACGGCACTGGGGTTGATGATGTTTCTTACCCATTTTGGGTGGTTGTCTGTTTTATCCCAACACACAACGTAGACGGTATGAAAATAGGGTTTCGGGGACGCCGGAATCTTGAATCCAGTCTTGTAAGCAGTGCAGTCCTTGTCGTCGTTATCGGGGTCGCGTAAAGTTTTCGATTTGTTCACCCGTTTACACTTTACAGTGTTTTTATCGCCATTGCAAGTAGTGTATAATTTTCTAGGACTCTTGAATAGTTCCCCCGTGCTGTCCTTTCCGCAAGTGGCAGAAGGATAAATTACCTTCTCCGAATCAAACACCAACGGCTGTTTTTTCCCGTCGCTTTGAAGACATAGTTCGTATCCAGTTGATGGTGCTACGCATAACAGAAATAAGATCAGTTGTTTCATGTTGCCCTCTAACGCATTTGTTTTAAGATTTTTTTTAATAAAATGGTATGTACACCAGAATGGTTGTTTATTACCTGCTTTGACGAATGAACAACGCCAATAATAATAATACTGCTGCTGCTGCTGCTGCTGCTGCTGCTGCTGCTGCTGCTGTTACAAGCGGCGTTACGTGGGAAATTGTAGACAGAGTCGTGGAGCATGAATTGAAAACGCATAAATGTGTCATGCTACTAAAAACTTCTTCGAGGCGGCTGTTTGCCTTTGTCGCCATCTACAGTTTCCTTCACCGTCAACTGACCAACAGAAGTTCCCGCGACAGCGAAGAGTGGTGTTCGGCATCCGTCACCAGAAACTTGCTACGAGGGGTGGCAAAAATTATCAGGGTTTTGGAGAGCCGTGTAAGATACTTCAGGACTCGGTTGGACGAATTGTACATGAAGCGCGTCCGTGAGAATCACGACGCTATAGATTTGCACATTGTAATGTCTAGACATACGGAGATTACGGACCCGGATAAGAAAATCTGGAAGCGCCTGCACGAAGCAAACATCGCTCCCGAAAAAGTTGTAAAGGCGTACGAAAAAGTGAAACATTTGCTGCCTAATGAAGCTGTCGCAAATTACGAACCGAGGACCGGAGCGGTGAGTAGGCAAGAGAAAAAGGAACAAAAACAGCCAAAAACCAACACAGGCGTAGACTACACCAATATCAGTTCTGCCGATTTTTACGAAAGGTATATTAGATCCGATATAGTGGTCGCCAAGTCAAACAGGCTGTCGAAAATGTTTAACGAAAACTTTGATATCTTTCCAGGCACTAGTATTAGAGTACCCAGACGAATAGAACGCTATTTTAATATTGAAATTGCTAGTGCTGTAAAAAATAACATTAGATTTCCTAGTAACTATATTCGGGGAATGGTATTGGCATACTCTTTGGGTGAAATGTTTGGAGGCGCATTTTCGGCTATGCAAATCTATATTATGGGATTTTCCAAATCCGCCTCTATCGCCTGCGGAAATCGCGCACTAGAGACTTCCTTCTCAAAACTGAAAGCATTTCTGAAATCTAGCAAACTTTTCAATATTAATACCTCTTGTCAGAGCAAGAACAATATTACCCCTCCACCGTCAACATTTCCCGGCGCGTTTCTTGTTCCCATTACCAAAAATCAAGATGCCAGAAAAACAATCTTTGATTCTGTAAATTACATCCCCGATAGAAAGGAAAAAGCTGCTGTAGCGGTCATGAAATCCACCGTAGCGGAACACGAACCTGACGGGTACATGGCCGTGTGGTTGGCTTTGGCAATTTCGAGACTACTAGGGAGAAAAGTAACCCCGGGGTACGCCATCTTATTTTTGGTGAACTGGGCCGCCAAGCAATACCAAGAAGATAATAGTGATTATCCTGCCGAAGATTACTTGAAGCGCTTGTCTACTTCAATCGGTATTACATACGATCAAAAATACAGGTTGGTGGTACCGGTGGTAGGGTTCGGCTCTGGCTTGACCAACATCAAATTGAGAAACTATGCGGTCCACGCCATAAATCAGTTTATTAGAAAGCTATTAAAGAGCGGAACGATAATCCCTGATAGAGAGCGAGAAAAATTATCGAAAATGACACTGGAACAGTTATCTGCGAGGCTATTCAAGAACAATGACGTGATAAAGAATTCAGCCACCGGAAGAGAGGACGACGCCGAAAGAAAGGCCCTGTCCAGCATGAAGGGGGAAGAATTTGTTCCGAACGAAGAAAGGAGGCAAATACACGAGGAAGAATATAACAAGGCGTTGAACCCCAGACTGAAATTGAGGTTTAGATTTGGCGTGTGTGGCTACCAACATCCTCTGTCGGCTGGCAACAATAAACAGACGCAGGTCATGCAACAGTTGCTAAAACACAGGCAAATATACGCCCAGCGCGAGACAGCCGCAGCCACCAATTGGGACAGATTATTACAATTCTTGTTCCCGAGGAAAACAGCGTTATCTCAGCCGGAGGTGGTGGGACCCTACACGTCATTTGCCGTGTCCCGCCTTTTAAATTTGAACAGGTCTTTTGTAGAAATTGCGCAAACCGCACTCAAAAACGCCATCCCTTGTGAGCGAGTGCTGCAAGACATTAACATTAAATTTAACGCTGATATATTAACTCTGGGGAATAAACCTGACTCTTTTCTCAGAACCAAGGCCGGGCTTGTTATAGGGGAGCACGCTCGCCAAGCGCTGGAAATTGCCAATCACACGCTGTGTCGATACGAAGAGTGTCGTCGCGTGTCTAAGCTCCACCCTTCCGAGATTTCTTTGGATTCTGAGGTGGGGAAGCTGGCGGTTGATTTGGCGCACGGGTGCGTCATCGCCCGGGAACACCAACACCAGTATAGTGAACTTCAGCCTTTTATTTCCCCTCTTCATACTACCAATTCCACTGGAGACGTGGGTGGAGATAATGATAAGAGATTCCATCCCATACCTCTATACGGCATAGAGGATCCTATATTTCCCAAAAAGAATTCGTACGTGGACGAAACTGCAACGAGATGCAACGATTACGATTCAAGATTTTGGTTAGAAGAAACTAATGAAAATATGGTGGATGCACTTCGTTCGCGGGGTATACTGTCTCTTCCGGTATTGCTGAAAAACAGAAATCTGGACATTTTAAAGTCGGACAACAAGTGCATCAATTTTTTTAAGGATATACGGACCATAAACCACAAGAATCTAGCGTCTGACAGACCTAGAAAATACGACCCCACACCGTGGAGTAGCAAGAACACTGGTCAAACGGGAAGAAGCACGACGGAATTTTCGCCGAACTCTGTCATTGTGCTATCGCTGGACGACGCAGACGAGGAAGAAAATGATTCATACAAAGAAGAGGACGTGACAGGAATCAACGGAGAAACATTTACCGTCGGAGGAATAAACAACGTGTTTCTAGCAGCGGTGGAGACTCAGCGCAACATGGCTCAAAATAATATCGTGTACCCCTATTGCATTAAAAAGGAGGACGGTGGGTACATGATTCAGGCTCCAGATGTGTCCCCCATGTACAGACATGGCGGCAAACTCGCTGTAATAACCTTAAAACATAGTGTAAAAAAAATATAAATAAAAAAAATTCTAATGGGTATCTATTTCTTTATCCGAAAAATGTTCAATATATATCTTGGGTAAGTTGACGATGCGCGCTGCTTTCGATGCATTTCGCCGCCACTTTGGTGCGTTTCGCCGCCAAATATCAGTTCGTTGGCGCATTCAG
>JALJCO010006903.1:102500-117300 GCA_023101725.1 Atherinomorus stipes
CCACTTTGGCGCGTTTCGCCGCCAAATATCAGTTCGTTGGCGCATTCAGAGACCACAGACAAGTCTCTGCGATTTCGCAGCCAAATACCTCTTCAAAGGAGGCGCGTCGCTGCTTTCGAGGCATTTCGCCGCCACTTTGGCGCGTTTCGCCGCCAAATATCAGTTCGTTGGCGCATTCAGAGACCACAGACAAGTCTCTGCGATTTCGCAGCCAAATACCTCTTCAAAGGAGGCGCGTCGCTGCTTTCGAGGCATTTCGCCGCCACTTTGGCGCGTTTCGCCGCCAAATATCAGTTCGTTGGCGCATTCAGAGACCACAGACAAGTCTCTGCGATTTCGCAGCCAAATACCTCTTCAAAGGAGGCGCGTCGCTGCTTTCGAGGCATTTCGCCGCCACTTTGGCGCGTTTCGCCGCCAAATATCAGTTCGTTGGCGCATTCAGAGACCACAGGCAAGTCTCTGCGATTTCGCAGCCAAATACCTCTTCAAAGGAGGCGCGTCGCTGCTTTCGATGCATTTCGCCGCCACTTTGGCGCGTTTCGCCGCCAAATATCAGTTCGTTGGCGCATTCAGAGACCACAGACAAGTCTCTGCGATTTCGCAGCCAAATACCTCTTCAAAGGAGGCGCGTCGCTGCTTTCGAGGCATTTCGCCGCCACTTTGGCGCGTTTCGCCGCCAAATATCAGTTCGTTGGCGCATTCAGAGACCACAGACAAGTCTCTGCGATTTTCGCTAGCCAAATACCTCTTCAAAGGAGGCGCGTCGCTGCTTTCGAGGCATTTCGCCGCCACTTTGGCGCGTTTCGCCGCCAAATATCAGTTCGTTGGCGCATTCAGAGACCACAGACAAGTCTCTGCGATTTCGCAGCCAAATACCTCTTCAAAGGAGGCGCGTCGCTGCTTTCGAGGCATTTCGCCGCCACTTTGGTGCGTTTCGCCGCCAAATATCAGTTCGTTGGCGCATTCAGAGACCACAGACAAGTCTCTGCGATTTCGCAGCCAAATACCTCTTCAAAGGAGGCGCGTCGCTGCTTTCGAGGCATTTCGCCGCCACTTTGGTGCGTTTCGCCGCCAAATATCAGTTCGTTGGCGCATTCAGAGACCACAGACAAGTCTCTGCGATTTCGCAGCCAAATACCTCTTCAAAGGAGGCGCGTCGCTGCTTTCGATGCATTTCGCCGCCACTTTGGTGCGTTTCGCCGCCAAATATCAGAAGAGAAGAAAGTTGATTAAAGGGGTTCGTTGGCGCATTAGAGACAAGAAAGTCTCTATAAAATACCTTAAAGGGGGGTTAGTTTCGCCGCCAAATATCAGTTCGTTGGCGCATTCAGAGACCACAGACAAGTCTCTGCGATTTCGCAGCCAAATACCTCTTCAAAGGAGGCGCGTCGCTGCTTTCGAGGCATTTCGCCGCCACTTTGGTGCGTTTCGCCGCCAAATATCAGTTCGTTGGCGCATTCAGAGACCACAGACAAGTCTCTGCGATTTCGCAGCCAAATACCTCTTCAAAGGAGGCGCGTCGCTGCTTTCGATGCATTTCGCCGCCACTTTGGCGCGTTTCGCCGCCAAATATCAGTTCGTTGGCGCATTCAGAGACCACAGACAAGTCTCTGCGATTTCGCAGCCAAATACCTCTTCAAAGGAGGCGCGTCGCTGCTTTCGATGCATTTCGCCGCCACTTTGGTGCGTTTCGCCGCCAAATATCAGTTCGTTGGCGCATTCAGAGACCACAGACAAGTCTCTGCGATTTCGCAGCCAAATACCTCTTCAAAGGAGGCGCGTCGCTGCTTTCGATGCATTTCGCCGCCACTTTGGCGCGTTTCGCTTGTTGATTGAAACTAAATTTACCTAGGAAAATTTCCCTAGATTTTTAAAGACCGACACCTTCAATGACTTGATGAGGTACCTTGTAATGGTGTACTATTTTTGCCACATCCTCGTTGCGTATTGGCGTCTCATCACGGCGTTAAAAAGTATTTCCATTACCTTCTAGGGTGTTTTTAATTCCCTTATTTTTCATCTCTCGTGAAAGCACGATAAACCTCGAATACGCCCCACAGTGATCCAAAAAAATATATTCAAGACCGCAGCGCCCAAAAGCATTTTTTTTTTCGTACACGAAAAGAGACGGCCTGAGCTAAAACCACATCCATGGCGGGAAATCGCACAGAACTCGTGTTATCTATGATTTCAAAGGCCATTTCCGATATCGAGGATGGCATGTCTCAAAGTTGCAATCAGATAGAAAAGGCGCTTTTAATGCGTGTAAACGACTTGAAGAATAGACAAAAGCGCGCCGTCGTCACCGATAAAGGTTATGAAATTAACTTGAACTATCTGAGAAAGAAGAGCACCCCGCTGTTGGAAGACGTGGACAAAAAACTGACGTACAAGAAGCGTTACGCCGCTTTAGTCGTGCTCAATATAACTGCACATTATGGATACGCTTGCGTGGCCCTCGAAAAAATACTGTGCTCGATATGTCAAGTCGTCATTGACAATTTTAACGAACGGACCAAGAAAGAAGACTCTGTTATCACTTTCAGGCCTCACACTCTAGGCGCTATAAGACCACCCAATCCCTCACAGGTGATTTCGGGAATAGAGGAAAAACTAAAATCGTCGAACATCCCCATCCGCCTTCTCGATTCGGCAACCGTGACGGCGGCACTGGAAGCCATAACAAACGAGGCAGAGGATTTCAGACGTGAAAACTCCATCAACAATGCCTTCGATATGATATCCGTGGAACAAGATTTGGAACTGGTGTCTCGGGTGGTGGAAATAAAGGGGGACACAAGAATAAAGGTCATAAGGGAAGACGCTTCGGTGGATTGTAATATCAGTAGTTTGGTATTTCAACGTCCAGCTCAGCATGGAGTCGACTGGAGGCCACCGTCATCATCTTTCGACGAATGGAGTTACCCATTCGAGAATTTATGGGGGGACAACAAAATAACAATAAAAACGCTCTCCAGTATCTTAACCAAGATAGTGATACCGAATATAGAACTATCCAATTTTTTGTTGTACATGTGCAACCACATCCGGGCTGTGATAAAAAGTGTCAAGATTATTTTGTTTGAAGGGGGGAAAAATAGTGAATACTTTGAAGAAAAAAAATTTTCCGACTGGTGCGTGTGGTTTGACTTGTATAATAAACTCGAGTGGTTTATGCTCGCCGCCAGATACGTCGTTTTCTTACATTCTAAGAAAGAAATGTTTCTGGAGGAAGACGAAAATAACCAGAATTGTGCCCTCGGTCTATTGGCGGCGGCCGCGGAAAGCATCCCGCCTAATCTTCTGGTGGGCGATTGGGTGCAAGAAAACCTATATTCGTGGCCGAGCAAAAATAAAACTGAAACTATTTCCACTGAATTGTTATTGAGTCTAGGTCTGAGAACAAGCCCCGGTGCGAAGCATTTAATTTTTGGAACAATAAACCCGAGGGACTATGCTATCACAAATCGAATTAGCACCGGCTCGGCCAATTTCTGTATACGCATTTTATTAGGTAGGGCTTTAGACGAAGAGGACGCCGGGACGAAAATGATGGTAGCCGCTACGGAGGAAAAGGTGTACAACAAACGAAAAAGGAGCGACGATGGTGATAGTGATTATTTTCTAGGCATTCTTCCGGAGGAGACTATAAATAGTAGCAGCACCAGTAGCATCGAGAGTTGCACCACCACCGCCACCGCTTCGCCTTTTGTATCTAACCCTACGTATTACCTTAAAAAAATTTGGAACATGGAAATACATAATGCGAATTTAAGCGCGGTTTTAAAAAGGGAAAACGCCGCGATAGCTTCGGCCGTATTGGAGAATGTCGGACCTTTAATGTTTGACAGTGGTAGAGGAGAGTGGGCGTGTCTCAAACTTTTGAGTTGTTGTCAGGCACCCACTTTAATCCACAAAGTGTGGATGTCCGCATTGAAAGGATATGATGGTAACAGTCATGAGGTGTTTAACAGGACAAAGTCCATGGCTGAAAAAATATGTGAAAAAACAAAAGATTTGGATCTAGTGAAAGCATATGCATCTTCGGAAATAATAAAGTTTATGTCTGAAGCTAAAAATATTCAAGATTCAAACAACGCTAGCTCACTGGCTGCCGAAAATGCCCTTTGGGCGACATCTATATGGAAAAAAACAACAACAGCTATCCTGACGCAATTATCTTCGTTTCCAGATAAAAAATAAAATAAAAGTTGGCAAAAAAACGAGAAAATCTCTGCAAGTGTATGCGCAGTCGGTTGACGTTGACCAAGAGATTATTAAGCACTGCTGCTAGAAAAGCACGTAATGTAGAAAAGACTCCTCAAGATTGTAATTTGTACATGTAATGTATTATTATAAAAGACATTGTAAAAATAGACAACTTTATTGATTCATATAATAAATACATGTTTTTTTTACATTAACCGAATAGTTTTCTTATCCCCTTTTTCTTTCTTTTTCCCCCGTAGCCACCACCGGCCGCCATACCCCCTATTCCTCTTCCTCCTTTGGGTCTATACGAGGGCTTCCTCAGATTGGTTTTATTTCCACCCTTAAACTTTCCTCCTCCGACTCCTTTTAGTTTGGGTGCTAGACCGGAAAGGAGTGATCCAATGTGACCGAACAAAGCGCCCGCCGCGAGTAATTTGCTTTTGAGAGCGGCAAAAATACTACCAATAATACTTGCCATTATTGTTAAAAAAAGAAAAAACGGTCACCAATTTCTTGACGATTCCTCCTGAGAAGGGTGTAGGTGATGGCGCTTGTTGTTGCGGAAAGTCTTGAACAGCAGGCGTCGTCTGCGTTAACAGTGAAGTCTGACCGGCGGTCAGGCTAATTTTCTTTGGTGATTCCATCGTAGAGAAACTACAGAAAAATTTAAATGTTGAAAAACGATTACTCTATCCTCGACACTTGTGCTGTTGCCGGGAGGTCATTGCTTTTTTACCTCTCTAGTGGGGTATCATGATCTGATTTGTTCAGAAAGAATGGGGTGAATACAAGAATGGTATATTCGTATTCGTGCCAGTATTCTGTACATGTTTAACATACCTAGACATAAATTTCCAGCATATAGCTAATCAAATCTAAAAGAACAAAAAAAATACCACCGTGTACGCCTGAACCACCCTTTTCTCTTAAATACCTCAAAGTAAAATAAAAATACTCATTTGTTTATTTGTTTATATTAACCACTGCACATTACACAGGTATCTTTATTCTCCAACGAGCATACTAGTTTGGCTGCTTCTTCCTCTTCTTTATTTTTTTTCTTCTCCTTCTCCTCTTCCTCCCTTTCAAACTGCTCTAATTTTGTCTTGTCAACGGCTCTCTCTCTCTCTCTCTCTCTCTCTCTCTCTCTCCTGCCTCAAGGAGGCAGTCGGTCACCGTCTGTCACGCTGTAAACACGCTGTACAGTTGCCACTCATTCGTCTCATTAAAGCTACAGAAGCAAGCCTCCGTATTTTATATCTACACCACCACAAAGTACTTTACATAATTTGGTGGCAGCGGTGAAAATTCAAAGTAACGAGACGATATACTGGGCAATAACTACCGTAAAATATACCAGGAAAGACTATACAACCTGTGTCATCCACCGACGCCACGCCCATAAGTGAACATTCTTCGTACTACAAAAATAACAGTGACAGTGTGAGCAACGGTAAACAACAGCAAACAGGAGAAACAAACCGTAAACAAAGCAAACAGTGCATCCTGCAACCTACCTACGGCGGCAAATACGGACATATAAATACGACCGACGGCAACATAAACTTCAACGAGTCATCCAGCAAGCAATAACCACCAGGTAACGCCTACAAACAATTTAAAACTGTCTGCAAACAGTGTTTACACAGGCAAGCAACCTGACCACGTAGCGATACCTAGCTACGTTCATTTCACGCCGTTGTGAAGGTCAAGTGAAGACATTATCCACTTCTCAACACACCAATTAATTAAATTGCTTGCAAACAAAACAGCATTGTCTACAATATATCTTCACTACCCGGCTCATCACCCCCCGCAAGGGTGGTACGAGCGGCTGACCCTAACCAATTCAGCTGACAACATCATTTGCTGACGTTACAAAAACTGTCACTCTCGGGGGGTCCTCAAGACGGACAGAAGAATAAGACGAACGTAAGAAGAGGAAGAAGAAGAAGAAGAAGAAGAAGAATAGGGTAGAAGAGAAGAAGAAGAAGAAGAAGAAAGAAGAAGAAGAAGAAGAAGAAGAAGAAGAAGAAGAAGAAGAAGAAGAAGAAGAAGAAGAAGAAAGAAGAAGTAAGAAGAAAAGAAGAAGAAAGAAGAAGAAGAAGAAAGAAGAAGAAGAAGAAGAAGAATAAGAAGAAAAGAAAGAAGAAAGAAGATAGGGAAGAAAGAAGAAAAGAAGAAAGAGGACAGAAGAAAGAAGAAATACGACGCTGAGTGTAAAAGAAAGAAGAAGGAGAAGACGAATACGAAAACAAGAACAACAAGCAAGACAACGGATCTGCCAGACCAGCACACCGGCTGACCCAACGCTTCACGTGTTTGCGTGTCATCTCCAGCACTGGCCATGAGTATATTTCTCTGTATCGTTCCAATTAAGCCTTGTCCCTAAATTAAATCCAAATTAAAGCAGAGAAAACATTGTCTCTAGAGTATTTTACAGTAAATCAGAGATTCATTTGTCGTAAAAAAAAAAAAAAATTTATTACTATTCTTTTAAAACTTTTTAAACAGTTTTTTTAATAACTTCAAAGCAAACCAGTTACACTCCCCCGCTCAGTTATCACCTCCACCACGCCCCCCCCCCCGCTACCATTTAACCATCACCTCCACCAGCTCTTACCCCCTCCTACCCAAACCAGCTATTTACCTCCTACCTCCTCCCTCCTCCCTCTCCGGGCCGACATTCCTGGGAACTTGCTTCTCATATCTAACTCCCGAATATATTCACTCCCCCCTCTCCAGCTAACTTCTCCATCACCTACTCCCGCCAACATTTTCCCCCCCCCCGCTAACGTAACGCCACCACCAGCTCCGCGCCTATCTCCTCCCACATCCCCCCCCTCAAGCGGACCACCTCACACCTACCCCCTCTCCTAGTTACTCCACCCCCCCCTCTGTCTGCTCTCTTAGTGACATTCCTTAACACCTGTTCCTACCAGATATTCCACCAAAGCACCTAAACGCGCTTAACCCCCCCTACCCCCCACTAACTCATCTGACAGCACACATTCTGCACCCTGCTCCGCCCTGCACAGCGACACGTGATACCTTCACCCCCCCCACATTCCTCTCTCATCTAGACTAAACGATTGTGGACATCGACATTCCATTTTTACAAACAGCCACAGACACAATATTGCAAAACACCTTCACCAACACTTGCAACCCCACGACCTACCACCTACATACACACCCCATTCCCTTTATATCCCCCATACATATATATATATATATATATATATATTGCTCTTTCCCTTGCACTTTTTAATCTAAATTATCTTCCATCGCAGACTGGCAAACTTCTTCTATTGACAAGATTTATCTTCAAGAGGCCAAAATCCCAGCAACACCTCTGTCAGCCTCTGTAATCACACTAACCTACGGACGACACAGACCAACACGCGTCTTCCTCACTACAGCTAAGTGTTAAGTTTGTTCTTAAGGTTCAAAAAGGAGACAGAACATTAGTAAATTCAATCTTAAAAGAATAGACAGACGGTACCTCCACGTGATAAACCCCGCCAACCAGCCCACGGGGTACAGGGAGCGGAAGCCACATCGGGCACAGCGTCGATCGCTCCTATTAAGCTTCTCAAACTTAAATTACTGACGCCAAGCATACCTTTGGTTAGCAAATACAACGGGTAATACTTATACCCTGACTTATATAGCGATGCGGTAAAGGAATAAGGGAGCATATTTACATGCCTTTCCTGATTACTCCATATACAATTCAACAATGCCAGTCACATTCCGACCAGACTCCAGGGAGAGCGGACTCAACAGGCTAAACCACAAAGAACAGGAGGAAGATCATGATATTCACAAATTTTGCAGACGGGCAATATCCGCCCCATCACCTCCCGCCATTAAAAGGCTACTCAAAGATACACCCTGGGTAGATTCAGCAGGTAGAATAGCATTGGACATAGTCGTTCGCATACTGTCATATCTCATCATAATGACACGTGCCACAAGTTACACCTACACAAAACCACATGAAGTAGAACCTCTAAATCCCTCAGTAACTACTGTAAAACAGGAAAACACAGAAAAACAGCTCAAGCACACATCACGTGCACGGGCACATGACAGGGTAGGTTATACCCACACTCCAGGTAGAGGTAGGTTCAGTGCCCATAGATACAGACGTACACACACGGTCAGAGACTATCCTAGACGAGGCACATCGCCTTACTGCAAGATCTGCCGTAGAAGGGGACACCACACTAACGACTGTTGGTACAAGGATGACAGACAATACCATAAATACTGTTCCTTCCATCGGACAACAACACACAACACCTCAGAATGTAAAACGAGACCATATGCTTCAACTTCGGGGGAAGGCTCGCGCCCAAACCCCCCAATACCTCCGTAAAAGTTAGGTCCATTGCCGCTGTCAAAGATTATACAGCACCTCAGACCAAAACAGACTACCATCTAAATGCTTTAAAAACAGATCACCAGACTACAGACTTAGAAGAAAAGACATTAGCTATTTGCATAGATTCCAACCTTGAAGCAATGGCTGTACGAGGTTTTTTCGGTACTGTCCAGTTGACTTTTTTTCTTGATAGCGGAGCTAATGCTAATATCATTAATCTGTCAACGTTAGAAGCCCTACGCAGCAAAAGCAAAAGACTAATAATTATTGAACCACCATCTCTGAACCTTAAAGGTTTAGATAACAACTCTTTAAAAGTATTGGGAGAAACCCAACTCTCGTTCACTTTGGACGAGTCCCTGCCGGAAATAACAGCTTTGTTTCATATATGTGATGATTTACAATTGCCGGCAGATGTTCTCCTAGGACTCCGATGCATGATGGATAATGATATTAGACTAAAACCTGCAAATGGCTCCATATCAATCAAGTCACTGAACATACCAGTCCTAGAGGTCCCACAACCACTTCTAGTCTCAAACACAGTCCACTCTGGGAATTGTAACGCTCTTTATAGCGTGGTCGAGCGGTCTCCTTCAGAGGCTAGCGTTGATACGAGGGCTAACTTACCAAACCAGGACTCCTCCAATTCTACTTCTCCTACTACTACCTATTTCCCTTCGCAAGCTGCCGCGATTGTTCGGGCCTGTCTAGCTAATGACGTCAAGCTGGGCGGGTCTCGTTCGCATGTGGTCGAGGTAAAGCTTGCTCGTGTGAATGAAAGTTGTGACGCTATCTGTATGTCTGAGGAAATGAAAGTAAATCATCTGTTACTGGAGGATGCCCTGTGTTCAATCGACCCCTCAGGTCACACTTACATCACATTGCATAACCAAAGCCCGCACACCCGTAAGCTCCATCGAGGGACGTACTTGACAGACTTTGAAATCCTCCCAGCGCGCGTGGGAGCATTGCACACAGTCCACAGTACACCTCCTCGACTGGATCGTACAGGGGAAGATCACAAACTCAGAGTAAAAGAGGCTGCACAGACAGCCCTGGAACAAATACACTTCCCAGAATGGACAGCTCGACTGCAGGAACTGCTGATGCAGTATCATCAAATTATATCCCTTCCAGGTGACCCAATAGGGACCACACACGCAGTCACACACCATATATCTTTGGAACCGTCCGCTTCACCGGTATATATACCTAGTTACAGAATCCCTCACGCACAACGCGCCATTATCGATCAAGCGGTAAACGACATGCTTGCAGATGATATCATAGAGCCAACTAAATCTGCATGGAACTTTCCGCTATTCCTCGTACCAAAGAAGGATGGAACTAGCCGTCCCGTAGTAGACTACAGACGTCTAAACGCCCTTTGTAAACCAGAAAAGTTCCCATTACCCCTTTTACAAGACATACTCAGTAGCATGGGGAACAAGAATACGGTCTTTACGACGCTGGATATGGCCAGCGGGTATTGGCAAGTCCCACTAGACGATGCGTCCAAAGAGATGACAGCCTTCAGTACGACAAACGGACACTTCCAGTTCAAAAAGATGCCGTTCGGTATTTCCGGCGCACCCCTGACCTTCCAAAGACTAGTCAACTCGGTCCTGCATGGCTTAGTAGGAAAGGGAGTATTTGCATTCCTTGATGACATCGTGGTTGTGTCGGAGGACATTCCTAGTCATTTCAGCAGATTAGAGGAAGTTTTCCGACGCTTCCGTGATGCAGGTTTGACTTTAAAATTAAAGAAATGTCACTTTTTACGAAAGAACATAACATATCTGGGCCACCAGCTAGGCCCTGAAGGAGTTACTACTACACAAGATAAGGTAGAAGCAGTTTTAAGATTTCCAACACCAACAGACCTTAAGTCACTAAGATCATTCTTAGGTCTAGCAGGCTACTACAGGGCCTTTATCAGGGATTTCTCGATCATTGCCAGACCTCTGACACTACTAACTCGTAAAGACCAGCCATTTAAATGGGAAACAGCCCAACAGAAAGCTTTTGATCAACTTAAGACAACTCTCACAACAGCCCCAGTCCTAGCATACCCTGACTTTAATAAACCATTTTACCTGTACACTGATGCAAGTAACATAGGCATAGGCGCTGCACTTATGCAGTACGATGAACGCAACAAGCTACAGCCACTCGCATACGCGAGTAGGGTCCTAAATAAGGCTGAGACCAACTACTCAGTAACACACAAGGAAGCCTTAGGAGTAGTTTGGGCTCTGAAACATTTCCGAGATATCATCCATGGATACAAAATACATGTGCGCACAGACCATGCGGCTGTAGTGGAACTTTTTAACGCAAAGTCTTTAACAGGCAAACTAGCTAGATGGGCTTTGACAGTACAGGATTTCAATCCTTCCTTTGCACATGTTCCCGGTGCAGTAAATAACGTAGCTGACAGTCTGTCGAGATACATAGGAGCAGTTAGGGACACGGAAGACACGTTCGTTCCCGGTCATGACGCAGACCTTAACGACTCCATCCGTACAGCTCAACGGAATGACCCTTTCTGCCAGCCATTAATTTACTTTTTAGAAAGTGGCGATGACACTCAGCTGTCTAAATTACCTGTGCCATTACCAGAGTTTTCATTGGAGGACGATATTCTGGTACGTCAAACATATATACAGTCTAAAGACAACACCGGTAGAGAAATCACTCAAGTAGTAGTACCAGAACAACTAGTTCCTCCAGTACTCCATAGAATACACTCAGCCCCGCACGCAGGTCACCCAGGCCGCAATAGATCCCTGATGCAGGCTAGATTATTGTACTATTGGCCAACAATGAGAAAGGACATATTTAAGTATATAGACAATTGTACTGCATGCGCGGAAAATTATGGAACGGTTAAAAGAACTGTACCAATTCTAAGCTACCCAATCCCTAATGAACCCTGGGAAACCCTTGCAATCGACCTTCTCAAACTCCCATTAACCACTGAGGGACATACTTACTTGCTAGTAGCTATTGATCATTTCTCAAGATTTTGTGTCTTAGTACCACTTAAAGATAAACAAGCTAAAACAGTAGCCCGCGCTCTCATTGACGAAGTGTTCTGCAGATATAATACTCCTAAAACACTAATATCAGACAATGGCACAGAGTTTAATAATCAAATACTAGAAGCCATCTGTAATGAATATAACATCACCAAGACTAATGTAGTCGCCTATCACCCGGCTAGTAACGGCATGGTAGAACGCCAAAACCGGAAAATCATCCAACACCTGAGAACTCTAGTAGGCGACATCTCTTCTACATGGCACCACTGGATGCCGCAGGTAATGGCATCATTGAATGCGGCGCTGCACTCATCTATAGGTGACACACCTCATTTTGTAGTTTTCGGACAAGATCATAACCTACCATACAACATTCTCCTCAGGAAGGAGGACCCCATTTACAACTTTGACGACTATGTCCGAGTGCGAACACACAACTTTCAAAGAATATACAAACAGGTTACATCAAACATAGAAGAATCCAAAGCAGTCATGAATGAGCAACAATGGAAAAATGCGTCCAGCAAAACAGTTTTAGTAGGAGACATCGTTTACGTCAAAGTTCACGAACCAAAGGATAAATTAGCGCCACGTTTTGAAGGTCCTTACAGAGTCATAGATATGGAACATGGCAATAAAGTAAAAATCAGACACCTAACTAACAAAACCGAAAAAGTAGCTCACTTAGATCACGTAAAGCGTCATGCCAAAGCACAAGATACTGATGAGGAGACGGAACCAACATTGAATGAACAACCACAGCAAGCTTGTCCTACGAATACAGCGTCACTCGAATACAGAACCAAACTTAGATCACATAAACAGAAAGCTGAGTGACCGCATTTTGGTCTGTGAGTCCGGCACCTTACATCTTCCCACATTTGTTCTTTTTCTTAACCCTAGCATTCCCATCTTGACCTTATGCATATTATTATGTGTCTATATCTAATCTCACACTTTTACCACTATTAGATATTGGTGGTTCTATCTCTGGTCCTGTCAATCCACCTCTGGCACCTAGCCGCCGGACTACACGCCACTGTGGGCGAGCATACTTCGGAGGCACTTTCCAACTTATCCCTCCGGAAGAGTTTCATGGTTGAGCCCGTGGTCGAGGTCACCGCGGTGGGGAAGCCTATCAGCACAAGCTTTGAAGACTTCTAAAACAATCAAAAACCAAGCCAACGGTTGCCTACTCCCCACTGCCATCGATGAAGACCGAACAATATGACCCAACACAATTCTTAGGTTCACCACCTTTGTCCCACCTTTATACCTGAATTTTTTTTTATCAGTGTGGAAACAACTCACCCATAAATAGGCTAATCCCTTTATCCCTTCAGAGACAAGATTCTACCTTACCTCACATTATACACACAATAGCTAGGCCAGACGCAGCGTACATGTACCAGTACTTTCTCCAGATACCTATATACTATCTAATGTCTATTCTTTTACACCATCCCTACGTAACACTTCCTATTTTCTTACCTACTCTCCACACACTGTTCTCATCTCCTAAACACATTTTACATATCAGTTCCAGATACCTCGATTTCGAATTTCTATTCCTTTGAGCCTTTCAACTAAACGTCTGCACGACGGCCAACTCTACATCTTTACCACTAGATTGGGTTCTCTGTCAAGGGAAATTGACCAAAAACAACCTTCGCAAATTTCTTGTCACGTGAATTACACACATCTATCACAAAAAGTAAATAAATACATAAATTACTATCACACTGAACATCTCACCCTAGTTATCTAGCACCATTTTTTTTTCTTTACAACATTAGTTCCAGTAGATTGATTTAATGTTCCTCCGTCATTTTCTCCACCTTGTATGGAATGCATTTGTACATCCCATCCCTCTGAAACAGGCGAACCTAGCACACATTATCCTCAGTATTAGTAATTCTATTTTAGTTATGTCCCAATTCCTCCAGCCCTTTTATCCATTAAGTTCTTCCACGGCTTCCCCGATATCGGATCAGTACTTACGACACACTACACTTACCATATGGCCAACCTGAACTACAAGTACCCAACACGGTTCCCCGAAGACTTTCTAACTTAGTGGTGACGCGACACTCTCTATACGGACTATACGAACGAAGGTGAACAGTGAACATTGTCGCCAACACCTACAGTGCTACAATAGTCTTTGTGCCATACCGAACTGGAATTGACCCAGACCATACTGTGCCTACGAATTGCCTACCGCGGAGATCAAACACCCGCATACAATACACAACAAGATTTTTTTTTTAGGGATCCAACAACTCTGTATGCAGATTTGAAATCTTTTTATCCAACCTTTAACATTTTACGTTTGCAAGACAGGATTTTCACTTTTAATTCCTCTGTTTCATACAAAACATGCTAGTCTTGCTTCATCTATATATTGTATTTATGTATAGCACCTATATCGATACAGTCAATCCTATATTTATATTGACATTTTTTTTTTTAGTGACTTTGTTTTATGTTATATGTGTATTCTCACCTTATGATGCCTTTTTCACATGTCGTTCTCTCCGACCCATGTATGTACTTACACCCATAGGTACCTATTGCAGGACGGGACCATAATTTTTTTTGTTTATTTTTACTTGACTTTGCCTAACAATATATAACCATGCTGGTCCTGCTAGGTAATCTATTGCATATTCCAGTACCTATTTACTTACCACTTACTATCCATTATATAAATACTTTTTACTATGTACTAATGTGAGCTCACCTTAAGTTATAGGATGCATCCACCATTTCCATTTGTCTATGATATTTTATGATGATTTTTAAGTTTACAATTATTATACAATTTTTTTTTTATGACTCGCGTTTATCCCTGTGTTATCACCTCCAACTGTGTGTTTCCTTTTCCACTCCTCATATTTCCCTACTCACGGTTTACCTTTACTTAGAAGCTTCTCGGTCCACTACTATTCACGAGTTAAGAACTTTTTAATTGTTTCATGCCATACTGCTTTTGTGGACAAACGCATGTAACGTAACCGAGCATTGTAAGATAATAACTTCCTAATACTCTCTCTCACTCTCTCTCTCTCTCTCTCTCTCTCTCTCTCTCTCTCTCTCTCTCTCTCTCTCTCTCTCTCTCTCTCTCTCTCTCTCTCTCTCTCTCGCTCTC
>JALJCO010006904.1:0-10000 GCA_023101725.1 Atherinomorus stipes
TAAAGAACGTATTTTACCATCAATTCAGGACAGTAAACATTCACAAAAAACATCTTTCTGAGCAAAGTCAGAGAAAACCAATCTCCTTAAACAGAAAGTTATTCTGTCTTCAACACTTTTTCTAGCAAGTCTGTCAACAGATTTGGGTTATTTGAATTCTCCATTTCTGTTCATGTGTTACAGAGTACAAATTCACAGACATAAATGTGCAGCAGAGTTAGCTTAGCAGCTAATTTGTACCTGACTGGATGTTTGTAGGCCACGCCCACTTATTTATTTAGCACATTTAAAAACAACCAATTGAATTTAATCGAGTTCTCAAGATCTTGCGAGATTTCACTCATTCATTCATTTTCTGTACCGCGTATCCAGTTCAGGGTTGCTGGAGTCTATCCAGCTGTTATCAGGCGAGAGGCGGGTTCACCTGGACAGGTAACCAGTCTGTCTTAGGACCAACACAGACAGACAGACAACCATTCACTCACATTCACTCCTAGAGACAATTTAGAGTGTCTAATTAACCTACATCATGTGTTTAGATGGTGGGAGGAACCCGGAGAACCCGGAGAGAACCCACACATACACAGGAGAACATGCAAACTCCACACAGGAAGGAACTGCTGGAACTGTTCAAACCCCCTCCCCAGCCGGGACTCAAACTAGCGACCTTCATCTGTATCATGATTATTATATGATATATAGTAATCATATTATATCATGATTATAATTAGTAATTATTATTATGATAATAATAATTATGATAATATGTAATTATCATGAGGTTTCGTTAAAAATCGGTCTGAAAAAAGAGGGCAATGATATCATTCGATATCACATTTTAATGCCAAAATTGTTGGAAAATATATGTAAGTCTGAAAATATTCAAAAGAATTTTATATATATGTATATATATATATATATATATATATATATATATATGTGTGTGTGTGTGAGGGGGTGGTGGTGGGGGCACTGACAGGGTGGGGGACGCCCGGCAGTCAGAGTTGCTGGTCTTGGTCCACTGGGGCCTGGGCCCCGCCGGGGGGGGGTCGGCTGGGGCCACCCCCTGGGGGATGCATGTCTGTCCCTTTGTGTGTGTGTGTGTGGGGGGGGGGGGGGGGGGGGGGGTGGATGGCTTGGATCTGGGCCTCTGGGTGGCTGCTGGGGGCCCGGGTCTCAGGCTTTGCGGGCTTCCTCCTCCTTGCACAGATGAGGCTGCATCTGCATGACTGTATCGCCATGGAGACCCTTTATTATGATGATGACGATGATGATGATGCTTCCCATTGCGATGACTAGGTTGTACCTCTTCTCTGCGTAGTTCTGCGTGTGTTTGTATGATCTGAGGATATTTAAGCCACCTGCAGGTCCTCCTGTAGGGGATTGCTTGTTTTGTTTTCTAACAGAGACCTTGGTTGTTTAGGGATCGCGGTACAGATGTACCAGTGAACTGTGTAAGTGGATTCATGTTTTTTCTCTCTCTCTCTCTCTCTCTCTCTCTCTCTTTTCCTCACTACTTTCTCTCTGTTCCACTGTCTATCATTGCTTCTGTTAACTTTCATCTTTCTCGTGTCAGGCCCAGCAATATGATGTAAAATGGTGGTGTAAATTTTTTTTTTAATTCAATAAATAAAATGAATAAACAGGATATCAGGGGGAGCCTTGTGTTCATGAAGCTCCGCTTGGCAAAGCAAAACTGTTCAACACAATAAAGCAACCAGATCATCATTCTGCTGCTACCATGCTGGACAGGACAAGTAGAAGAGAAAAACCAAACTGGAACGACAGCCAGACTGAAACATGATTTCATGGAAGTCAGTGGACCTTTTTTTCTTGAAGGTCCTGGAAGGGAGAATCTGATGCGACATAAAAACTACTGATGCAATAAAACCTGTTTATCTTTGACACATTTAAGACTCTAACCACCACCAGAGACAGCTGTTCTGTCTGAGAAATGACGATTGTCCGCACTTTAAACTGCTCCTGGTCGTCATGGAAACACCCCTCACATTTTGCAGGAAGCTGAGATTTGAAGCTTTTCTGTCAGATTGAGAAAGATTTCCTTGGTTGTGCCGCTGTTGCTACGGATGGCAGCCCCCCCCCCCCGGGGGACGACCTCCATTCCACCCCTGGGTTCCTGGACGGAGGATTGTGTCACTGAGAAAACACCTGTTTTAATGACAGTCATTACCACGGAAACACCCTCCAATTAGAGACGACCTTCTCCGCTACACATGATGTCATGTTCAACCTCACCCCGGCCTTCCTGTCGCCGTAGCAACGACACACACGGATTTAAATAGAGGCCTTCGAAACAACCAGGACTGGTCGGACCAGGTCCAAGTTCTGGTCTCAGTCAGAACCTTGTGGGCCTGAAAGGACCTGCAGCATCATGCAAACAAATCCAATCTACAGCCAATACTGAAGCTGCATTATTTATTTATTTATTTGAATTTGGTAAACACGAAAAATGACAGAAGTTAGTAGGAAAGTACCTGTAGTATAGTAATAAAGTAATTCTAACGTGTCCAGGTGAGGTTTCATGTCTCCAGGCCCGGAGGACTTCTGTGTTCAACAACTGAAATATGTAAATAAATTAAATAAATAAATAAAAAAGAATAAATAAACTTATATCAATCAGTAAAAATGAAGCAATAGATAAATCAGTCTAAATAAATATAGTAAATGAATATAAATAAAGAATCCCAATAATAAATGAATAATTATTATAGAAATATTAGGCCAAACACATATATAATTATACATATAATTATTACTATGATTATTATGAAAATCATAATATAATAACTATAATTAAACTACTGTTTAGAAGTACTGCTATTTATAGTTATTGTACAAGCTACACACATTTTTCAATGCTGCAGGTACCCTTAGGGTTGAAATGGTACAAATGTGTACTTTCTATTACTTTGGACCCTTTTTCATAGTATATAGGTACTTCTGGCCTCATAAAGACCAATATTGTACTTTTGAGAGAGCATTTAAGAGAACTGACTGATTGGTCAGTTGCGGTGGTCAAATTGATTGGTCAAAACTTATCAATAACTGTCATTAACTGGTCAGAACTGGTCACTTATTGGTCAGAATTCATTATTAACTGGTTAGAACTGGGCACAAACTGGTCAAAACTAGTCAGAACTGGTCAGAATTATCCACAAACTAGACATTAACTGGTCAGAACTGGTCACTTATTGGTCAGAATTCATTATTAACTGGTTGGAACTGGGCACAAACTGGTCAAAACTAGTCAGAACTGGTCAGAATTATCCACAAACTAGACATTAACTGGTCAGAACTGGTCACTTATTGGTCAGAATTCATTATTAACTGGTTAGAACTGGGCACAAACTGGTCAAAACTAGTCAGAACTGGTCAGAATTATCCACAAACTAGACATTAACTGGTCAGAACTGGTCACTTATTGGTCAGAATTCATTATTAACTGGTTAGAACTGGGCACAAACTGGTCAAAACTAGTCAGAACTGGTCAGAATTATCCACAAACTAGTCATTAACTGGTCAGAACTGGTCACTTATTGGTCAGAATTCATTATTAACTGGTTAGAACTGGGCACAAACTGGTCAAAACTAGTCAGAACTGGTCAGAATTATCCACAAACTAGACATTAACTGGTCAGAATTTAACACCACCATTGCCTAAACCTAACCCTGGCCCTAACCGTAACCAAAACCTGATTGTTACCTAAACTAAAACCAAATCTTGACCCTCAAAAATAGGCTTTTCTTGTTTTTTTTCGTTAGAACTGGCCAAAATGTCCTCTCTTTGTTGGGTAGAAGCGGAAAACGGTCCTCACATTGTAGCAAGTACTGAAGCTGTTCGGTCTGTCGGTTCTACAACCAGAACTCCGTCCAAATGACACGCCGGGTCTCCGTGCTGCCTCTGGTTTACTTCCGTTTCTGTTTCACGCATGCGAAATGTGAAAATCTTCGAGGAAAGAGTTCTCAGTCTGGTCGCGTCGCCTCTTCAATATGTGATTCACTCACGAGCCAAAATATCAAACAGGTTTGATTTTCTTACAATTCACGATTTCTGATTGGGAGCTCGTCGTGAGGTGGACCTCATGAAGACTAGCTGCTTGCCATGGCAACGGCTAATGGGGATCCTTAAAGTTGTACTTCCATGGTGATGTCATTAATATTTCTGTGTTCTCCATTATTATTGAATGCATTCTGCATAGTTTCTGTTTAAAAAAACCTTCTGGTATCTTTGTATCCAGCTGTATTTGTATACTAGAAGAGAGGCTTGTGGTCCAACGGCAGCTTTTCCGGGTCCTTCTCATGAATTTCCGTCTGATTGGCTGCCTCCCATCAGTGTATGAAGGAAGCTCCGCCCTCCGCTCTTATTTTGTTACAGACAGGAAATAGAGCCGACAAACAAGTTTGTTCCGCCATGCTAACAAACAGTTAGCTAATTAGCTTCTCAACTCCGAAGCTACAGTCGTGCCGTCTTTACTTCTAGTGTGTAGTGGAGGGTTACCTGCCTTCCAATGGACAGATAGAAACCCCACGTGGGATAGCTATTTGCAATGTGACGTAGAAGTGCGAGGCTGTTCCTGATTCGCTCTTTTCTTCGTTTGTTTCTGTGATGAGAAAGAACAGCCGACTGGGGGGGTGCAACGCTAGCAAGTCAGCATGTGTAAGTAAACAGGGGAAACCCTCCGTATTTCAGAAGGAGCAAGTTAAACGGGTTTTCAGTGGAAGGAGGCCTTTAATGAAATTACAAATGACCTCTCGTGACCTCTTCGTATACTGCACGACTGCACGATTTGGCCAAGAGTCGGCCCGATCCCCAAAATTGTCAAACAACTGGAAAAACGACCACAAATCAAACAGTGTATGCCAGGCTCTACGTGTCCTGTTCAGCGTGGTAGCGGCAGAATGATGATCTGGGCTCATGATTAAAAGCTGCTCTATCAGTGCAGCCGCACATGCGACCTCGTCAGGGGTCGTAGGAAGCTCGCATGGTCCGAGACCCGGCCCACCGGCCGCCGCCCAGGACCCAGATCCCAGCTGTCACCCCAGAGAGACGGACGAGCATCCACCCGGAGAACGGCCCTGGCTGAAGCCCCCCACGGTCTCGGGGGACCAGCAATCAACCACCCAGGACCGGAATGGCTCCAGGAATCTTTCAGGGTTCCATCAGCTGATGAGGACGCGTCACCACGGACCCGAGTGATCCGAGTCTTTGGCTGACTCTGTGATCTGAGTCTTTGGCTGACTCTGTGATCTGAGTCTTTGGCTGACTCTTCGATCTGAGTCTTTGGCTGACTCTGTGATCTGAGTCTTTGGCTGACTCTTTGATCCGAGTCTTTGGCTGACTCTGTGATCCGAGTCTTTGGCTGACTCTGTGATCTGAGTCTTTGGCTGACTCTGTGATCCGAGTCTTTGGCTGACTCTGTGACCAGAGTCTTTGGCTGACTCTGTGATCAGAGTCTTTGGCTGACTCTGTGATCCGAGTCTTTGGCTGACTCTGTGATCTGAGTCTTTGGCTGACTCTGTGATCTGAGTCTTTGGCTGACTCTGTGATCCAAGTCTTTGGCTGACTCTGTGATCAGAGTCTTTGGCTGACTCTGTGATCTGAGTCTTGGGCTGACTCTGTGATCTGAGTCTTTGGCTGACTCTGTGATCTGAGTCTTGGGCTGACTCTGTGATCTGAGTCTTGGGCTGACTCTGTGATCCGAGTCTTTGGCTGACTCTGTGATCTGAGTCTTTGGCTGACTCTGTGATCTGAGTCTTTGGCTGACTCTTCGATCTGAGTCTTTGGCTGACTCTGTGATCTGAGTCTTTGGCTGACTCTTTGATCCGAGTCTTTGGCTGACTCTGTGATCCGAGTCTTTGGCTGACTCTGTGATCTGAGTCTTTGGCTGACTCTGTGATCCGAGTCTTTGGCTGACTCTGTGACCAGAGTCTTTGGCTGACTCTGTGATCAGAGTCTTTGGCTGACTCTGTGATCCGAGTCTTTGGCTGACTCTGTGATCTGAGTCTTTGGCTGACTCTGTGATCCGAGTCTTTGGCTGACTCTGTGATCCGGGTCTTTGGCTGACTCTGTGATCCGAGTCTTTGGCTGACTCTGTGATCCGAGTCTTTGGCTGACTCTGTGATCCGAGTCTTTGGCTGACTCTGTGATCCGAGTCTTTGGCTGACTCTTTGATCCGAGTCTTTGGCTGACTCTTTGATCCGAGTCTTTGGCTGACTCTGTGATCTGAGTCTTTGGCTGACTCTTTGATCCGAGTCTTTGGCTGACTCTTTGATCCGAGTCTTTGGCTGACTCTGTGATCCGAGTCTTTGGCTGACTCTTTGATCCGAGTCTTTGGCTGACTCTTTGATCCGAGTCTTCGGCTGACTCTGTGATCCGAGTCTTTGGCTGACTCTGTGATCCGAGTCTTTGGCTGACTCTTTGATCCGAGTCTTTGGCTGACTCTGTGATCTGAGTCTTTGGCTGACTCTGTGATCTGAGTCTTTGGCTGACTCTGTGATCTGAGTCTTTGGCTGACTCTGTGATCTGAGTCTTTGGCTGACTCTGTGATCCGAGTCTTTGGCTGACTCTGTGATCCGAGTCTTTGGCTGACTCTTTGATCCGAGTCTTTGGCTGACTCTTTGATCCGAGTCTTCGGCTGACTCTGTGATCCGAGTCTTTGGCTGACTCTGTGATCCGAGTCTTTGGCTGACTCTTTGATCCGAGTCTTTGGCTGACTCTGTGATCCGAGTCTTTGGCTGACTCTGTGATCTGAGTCTTTGGCTGACTCTGTGATCTGAGTCTTTGGCTGACTCTGAGATCCGAGTCTTTGGCTGACTCTGTGATCCGAGTCTTTGGCTGACTCTTTGATCCGAGTCTTTGGCTGACTCTGTGATCTGAGTCTTTGGCTGACTCTGTGATCTGAGTCTTTGGCTGACTCTGTGATCCGAGTCTTTGGCTGACTCTGTGATCCGAGTCTTTGGCTGACTCTTTGATCCGAGTCTTTGGCTGACTCTGTGATCAGAGTCTTTGGCTGACTCTGTGATCCGAGTCTTTGGCTGACTCTTTGATCCGAGTCTTTGGCTGACTCTGTGATCTGAGTCTTTGGCTGACTCTGTGATCTGAGTCTTTGGCTGACTCTGTAATCTGAGTCTTTGGCTGACTCTGTGATCAGAGTCTTTGGCTGACTCTGTGATCCGAGTCTTTGGCTGACTCTTTGATCCGAGTCTTTGGCTGACTCTGTGATCAGAGTCTTTGGCTGACTCTGTGATCAGAGTCTTTGGCTGACTCTGTGATCAGAGTCTTTGGCTGACTCTGTGATACTGCGAGTCTTTGGCTGACTCTGTGATCCGAGTCTTGGGCTGACTCTGTGATCCGAGTCTTTGGCTGACTCTGTGATCCGAGTCTTTGGCTGACTCTGTGATCCGAGTCTTTGGCTGACTCTGTGATCCGAGTGCGCTTTGGCTGACTCTGTGATCAGAGTCTTTGGCTGACTCTGTGATCCGAGTCTTGGGCTGACTCTGTGATCCGAGTCTTTGGCTGACTCTGTGATCCGAGTCTTTGGCTGACTCTGTGATCCGAGTCTTTGGCTGACTCTGTGATCAGAGTCTTTGGCTGACTCTGTGATCCGAGTCTTGGGCTGACTCTGTGATCAGAGTCTTTGGCTGACTCTGTGATACGAGTCTTTGGCTGACTCTGTGATCCGAGTCTTGGGCTGACTCTGTGATCCGAGTCTTTGGCTGACTCTGTGATCCGAGTCTTTGGCTGACTCTGTGATCTGAGTCTTGGGCTGACTCTGTGAGTCCTGGAAGACTCCAGGAAGCAGCAGCTGACCTGTGGCCATCAGCTTCGCGGCAGGATCTCCGCTCCTGCTCTGCTGACGCTGCATGTTCACAGAGATCAGATGACTCAGATGAAGCCAGAAGGATTCCCCGCCTCCGGCCTTCCCGGACCCCCTGTTTACTCAGACCGCTCTCACGCTGAAAACTCAGCTGCAGGTCTGATGTGAGACTGTTAGCTGCAGCCAACCTTCAGGTCAACAGCAGGAACCGCTGAGTGACCGTCAGACATCATGTGATGGACGACGTGAGAGACAAAGCTGGAGGACGTTCGTCTTCTCTAACTTGTGACTTTATTTTCGGGTTTACGTCGCTGATGTCTCCACATCCCACCTGGATGAAGCCACGTGCAGAATAACAGCTGTTTAGATGTCAGCAGGACTGAACGACAGAAAACTGAGATGATTCAGTTCTCAGCCAAGCTGAATGCTTGTTGTTTACAGTGTTTGTTTATTTATTTGTAATTTTTGGTTACAAACAAGGGTGCAGCTACGTCAGGTCAGTTTGTCCCACTGCACCGTCCAGGACGGGTCCATAGATGATGGTGAAGTCACGAGGTTCAGGCTCGAGGACCAGGACTAAGACTCCCTGGACAGATTTACAGCTTCACCTCCCAGTCCTGTTAGAACAGAAGGGTAGGGGTGTCTCAGTCCTGTTAGGACAGAGGGGTAGGGGTGTCTCAGTCCTGTTAGGACAGAGAGGTAGGGGTGTCTCAGTCCTGTTAGGACAGAGAGGTAGGGGTGTCTCAGTCCTGTTAGGACAGAGAGGTAGGGGTGTCTCAGTCCTGTTAGGACAGAGGGGTAGGGGTGTCTCTGTCCTGTTAGGACAGAGAGGTAGGGGGTGTCTCAGTCCTGTTAGGACAGAGGGGTAGGGGTGTCTCAGTCCTGTTAGGACAGAGGGGTAGGGGTGTCTCAGTCCTGTTAGGACAGAGAGGTAGGGGTGTCTCAGTCCTGTTAGGACAGAGGGGTAGGGGTGTCTCTGTCCTGTTAGGACAGAGGGGTAGGGGTGTCTCAGTCCTGTTAGGACAGAGGGGTAGGGGTGTCTCTGTCCTGTTAGGACAGAGAGGTAGGGGTGTCTCAGTCCTGTTAGGACAGAGAGGTAGGGGTGTCTCTGTCCTGTTAGGACAGAGGGGTAGGGGTGTCTCAGTCCTGATAGGACAGAGGGGGTAGGGGTGTCTCAGTCCTGTTAGGACAGAGGGGTAGGGGTGTCTCAGTCCTGTTAGGACAGAGAGGTAGGGGTGTCTCAGTCCTGTTAGGACAGAGAGGTAGGGGTGTCTCAGTCCTGTTAGGACAGAGGGGTAGGGGGAAGTGGTAGTTTATATACTCATTCAAACGGAGGGATATGAGACGACTGCTGCGAGTCAAACAGAGTCTGATGTTTTTGCTGCTGTTTGATTGACAGGTGAAGGTTTCTGGTTTGACTCCTGCCGCAGTGCCCTTCAGCTCCTGCTGGTTTCCATCTCCTCAGTGAGGTTTCGTGGCTTCATGACCTTCCCAAGTCTCTGTAGACGGAGGATCTGCAGGACTCTGGACTGCCAGGTGGGAACAGATGAAGTACCAAGGTGTCCCCCAACCTGCTGGACTTCCCACATCTCCTAAAGAGACGTGGATCAGTCTCTCCCACACACCCAGACTGAGTCGGACAGTTTAATCAGACTGGTCATATACTGGTCACTAGCTGGTCAAAACTGCTCACTAACTCAGTGTGAACTGTCCTGAACTAGTCAGAACTGGTCACTCGCTGGTCAAAACTGCTCACTAACTCAGTGTGAACTGTCCTGAACTAGTCAGAACTGGTCACTAGCTGGTCAAAACTGCTCACTAACTCAGTGTGAACTGTCCTGAACTAGTCAGAACTGGTCACTAGCTGGTCAAAACTGCTCACTAACTCAGTGTGAACTGTCCTGAACTAGTCAGAACTGGTCACTCGCTGGTCAAAACTGCTCACTAACTCAGTGTGAACTGTCCTGAACTAGTCAGAACTGGTCACTAGCTGGTTAGAACTGGTCAGAATTTAAACACCTCCATATCTTTCTAGACTTTTACCTTCAAAAGACGTATTATAAATATTGAACTCAACTAAAACTGTTTGTAAATGTGCTAAATGAACGGATGCAGCCTGTAAAGTTCCAGTCAGATGCCGAAGTCAGAAATCAGCAGATAAA
>JALJCO010006904.1:15000-34712 GCA_023101725.1 Atherinomorus stipes
TTGTCAGAACTGGTCACTTATTGGTCAAAACAATTAACTAACTGGTGAGAACTGGTCATTAACTGGCCAGAACTTCTCACTAACTCATTGAGAACTGTCCTTAACTGGTTAGAACTGGTCAAAAACTGAACTGGCCATGAACTGGTTAAGACTAGTCAGAACTTGTCCCTAGTTGGTCCGAGCTGGTCATTAACTGGTCACAAGTGGTCACTAATTGGCCCAAACCAGTCACTAACTGGTCAAAGTTGGTCACTTATTTCTCAGAATTAGTCACTTACTGGTTAGAACTGCTAACTAATTGGTCAAAACTGGTGATTAACTGGTCACTTATCAGTCAGAACTAGTCACTAATTGGTCAGAGCTGGTCACAAACTGGTCAAAACTGTTCACTAACTCATCACGAACTGTCTTTAACTGGTCAAAACTAGTCAGAACTGGTCACTAGTTAGTCAGAACTGGCCACAAACTGGTCCCTAATTGGTCACAAGTGGTCACTAATTTGGCCAAAACCAGTCACTAATTGGTCAGAGCTGGTCACTCGTTGGTCAGAACTGGTCACAGAGTGGTTATTAGCAGGCCACAAGTGGTCAGTAATTGGTCAAAAGTGGTTACTAACTGGTAACGAAATATTATTAACTGGTCAGAACTGGTCACTTATTGGTTAGAATTGTCACTAACTGGTGACTAATTGGTCAAAGCTGGTCACTAATTAGTCAGAACTGGTGACTTATTGGTCCAAATTGTTACTCTTTAGAACTGATGACTAGTTGGTCAGAACTGGTCATTTATTGATCAGAACTGGTCACTAACTGGTTAGAACTGGTCAGAATTTAAACACCTCTCTATCTTTCTAGACTTTTACCTTCAAAGCCATATTAATAAATACCGAAGTCAACTAAATTCAGCTGTTTGTTTTAAATGTGTGAGATAAATTAACGGATGCAGCCTGTAAAGTTCCAGCCAGATTCAAATTAGCCGCTAAGCTAACTCTGCTGCACATTTAACAGACCTGAATGCAGACTGGAAGCCAAGAACGGAAGAAACCGAAACACGGATAAATTCGTGGTCGGCTCACTTCTACACAGCTCTGGCTACTCTTCCTCACTTCTGGAGGAAGATGATGAAGGTTCACCCTTCCTCCTCCTCATCCCTGGCGGTGAGGCGTTCAGGTTCCTGCAGCCACGTGGGTCTTTAAAGGAAAACTACAACCTCCTTCCAGAGTTGGACACGTGGACGAGTAACACATTAAACTTCATTGTGCAATCTCTGGATTCCTTCTCTTCTTTGGTTCTACTACTACGGCAGTTGCCATGGCGATGGGCGTTGTTGGCTCCCGGCGCTGTTGCCCCTTCAGGCTTGGCTGCGGTTCAGAGACTGTGTTTGCTTTAAAGACACAGCCGCCACCAGCAGTCCTGGTCTGAGACTTCGGCGACGTTCAGCTCGTGTTGATTTGATTCTGACGAATGAAACTTAGAAAGTGCATTTTAGTTTGATGCTCCACATCCGAACGTTTCTGCTTCTTTCTGATCATTTTTCAACATTTTCAGATCTAATTGTCCTCAAAATTATTAACCCCCTCCAGTTAAAGACGGAAAACAATCAGCTGTCCGTGAAATAAGATGAAACAGACAAAAGTTATAATAAATAAAAATTGTGGTTCAACAGAAATATTAAAAACAAACACATAAAATAAAACAGGTCTGCACCTGCTGACAGGTACAGTATGTTGGTCTGGGACAGTTTTATTTGTTCATTTTCTTTAATTATTGATTTCAGCCACAATCCAAAAGGAACATTTTATTTCACTAAATTACAGTTTTGTAAATTTTTATTTATAATTACTTTCTTTAGTTTCTTGTTATTTGAATTTCTTTTGTAAATTTAGCCTTTTCTTTAATTGAGGGTCTGAATAATTGTGAGGACGACTGTAGTTTCATCTCGTTGTGAATTTAAGTGTCACATTGCTGCCTTTTTTTATTTAGTTTGGTTCATTTTTGTGTTCTTTTCTGTCATTTTCCATTTCTTCTGTTCAGTTTTAGAGACAGTTATGTTTTTGTTGCTTTTCTGACCTTTATTTAGGTCTCTGAGTTAAGTTAAGTCACTTTTGGGTAATCTGTAGCTTGTCTTTTTAAATTTTTAGGGTCTCTGTTAGGGATGTTCAAGATTGGCTTGTTTTTTTTTTTACCGATATACGATATACCGATATTCTCCAACTCTTACTTTCTGATTTCAACCGATACTGATCTTTGCAGACAACTGTGAGGTTGTATCTCTCAAACTCTGAGACATACATCTATATTCTGCTCTGAGAGCAAAGATCCCAAAATATCCTTAACTCAGCAGGAAGAGTTCATGTTGGACATCTGGCTGCCAGATCCCAACGCTGATGGAACAAGATCTCGCAAGATTTTGAAGAAATCGCAAAATTTCTTCAGTAAAAATATCGGTCCAAAAAACCCCGATACCAATATTGTCCAATATCACGTTTTAATGCTGATTTTATACTTATTGAACTGATCTTGCGAGATTTTGTGACGAGATTTCGTGAGTCAAAAATGTCAGTCGAAAAAACCCCAGATCCTGATATTTATCATATGTTAATGCAGATATCGGCCAACAATATCGGACATCCCTAATAATTATGTTTTAGAATAGCTAGATTTCTATAAATTCTATAAATGTTTTAGGGACATTTTTGTCCCTAAAACTGAGGACAACAGTTCATGTTGGACATCTGACTACCATATATCAGATACTAGCAGGTATTAGATACTACCATATATCAGATACTAGCAGGTATTAGATACTACCATATATCAGATACTAGCAGACATATTATCAGCAGCTTCAAAGCAAGTCAGTCAGTAGCAGCAGCAGCTGCACCGTAGTACATGAATCTGAAAGGAATGCTGGGAAATGAAGTTCTTCCAGGATAACAGGGACTTTTAGACATGCTGATGGAACAAGATCTCATTAGATTTTCTAACAGGACAAGAAAATATCGTGAGATTTCATTAGGAAAAATATTAGTCTGAAAAAAACTTTACCAATATTTTCCAATATCACATTTTAATGCAGATATCGGCTGGTAATATTGGTGGCTGATAATATCAGACATCTCTAAAAATTTCATTATCACGTTGTCAAATCAAATCAGGACAATAAACATAAACATAAACATCATTCTGACCAAAATCAGACAATATTGAATGTGAGATTGTATCTCTCAGAATATGAGATCGATATCAGCTGATTTCAGTAATTAAGAGCTGGACGATATCGGTATATCAGATATCGGTAAAACGCTGTGTGTAAACGTACTGATGATTATTTTCCAGCCTCCAGGTTCACAGAGGCTTCCAGGTCTGAACCAGACAGATTTACTGGTCTATCATCAGAGAATAAAGGAAGTAAAATCTTAATATTTATGCTTATTTACGCGTTTTATCAGTTTTTTTTTGCTTTTGCAGAAAGCTGAGCTGAGACTAAATGAAGTCCTGATCAGGGTGTGAAGAGGAAACCAGGTCTCCAGCATCGGTTCCTTGTTCCCTCCCCAAACTAATCTGCTTTAATCCCAACTGGAATCCATGAAACTAACATCTGAAATCTGCGCGCAGCTTTTCATTACTTCCATATTAGAGCTAATTCCACTAAAGAGCTGCTGTTACATTTCTAACAACTCAGATCTGCAGGATTTCTTTTAATCCTGTTTTCTCGTTCTGCTTCTGAGCAGAACTTTGGTTTAAACATCGTCACGCTCGATGATAAATGAGAGAACAAATGAACAGGAACAGATGGAAACTGACACAAATGCAGGAAAAGATGAAAGTAAACAAAAATCACCAGAAAAGATTTGACTCATACTCAGAAAAATGTTCTGAGACAAGAAAAAGAGGGAATCTGAAGACCCGTTTCCATATCGCAATATTTTATGTTGCGATATATCAATATTTTAAAAAACACAGCATTGATATTTTTTAGTAACAAAATCTTGCCAGATTTCATTGTTCTATATTGATACACTGAAATATTGTGATATTTTATGTTGCGATATCATATCGATATTTAAATTGACTCGTGTTTTTTGTTGTTTCAGTCATCCGATGTATTTACATAGGTAAAACTTTTATTTCAAGCAGGATTTTAAATCTTTCTGAAGTGCCTAGAATATTGCAGTGTCATAATATCGCAACGTTGTATCGTCCCATGACCCACGTATCGTGATATGTATCGTACTGTGAAGGTATTGTATGCGCTTCAGCTTGAGGTCACCAACAGATGGCCGGACGTTCTCCTTCAGGATTTTTTGGTAGAAGCAGAATTCATGGTTCCATTTACCACAGCAAGTCTTCCAGGTCCTGAAGCAGCAAAACAGCCCCAGACCATCACACTACCACCACCATGTTTTACTGTTGCTATGATGTTCCTTTTTCACACTTTTTCACACAGGGACATGGAGGTTTGGATTTTTCCCCCTTAAAAATAAATATCTTCATTTAAAAACTACATTTTCTGTTTACTTGTGTTATCTTTGTCTCACATTTAAATTTGTTTGATGATCTGAAACATTTAAGTGACAAACATGCAAAAAAGTAAGAAATCAGGAAGAAGGAAACACTTTTTCACACAGCTGATATCTGGCAGTCAGACGTCCAACATGAACTCCTCTGGCTGAGTTTAGGATATTTTGGGATCTTTGCTCTCAGAGCAAAATATCGTAGCATCTCTCAGAATATGAGATACAATCTCACAGTTATCTGCAGAGATCGGTATCGGTTGATATAGTGAACTAAGAGCTGGACAATATCGGTATATTGGATATCGGTTAAAAAAAAAGCCAACATTGAACATCCTTAGATCCAGATAAAGTCGAACGTCTCCAAACACACCGGTCAGAATCTTGGGTGGTGTTTACATAAAGAGATGGCGGTGATGGTTTTCTGGTGACATCATCACCGCCGGACGTCTCAGGTTCACCAGCAGCAGAAAATCCCACGTCTCCTGTTTCCACTTCAACCTTTGTTCACACAATCACACGTGGATGGAGGCGCACGCTCCGCGCACACACACCCACACACTCTCCGGAGTCAGGTGACCCACCAGGCAGCCAATCAGAGGGCTGGCTGCGGTGATGCAGAGGGGGGTGCTGATGGGGAGGCGAGGGAGGCGTGCGGCCCGGACACACCTGACACCTCGGTACCGGTGGAGGTGTTGGTAACGTGTCATTAGCTGTCCGTCGTTTCCGACATGATCCCATTAGTTCAGTCTGAATGAAGAAACGGTGCAGGAGACTGAGGAGGAGGTGAAACGCTACACCTGCAGTCTGCTTTCACCTGAGCCGCATAGGTATGCACAGGTATACGCCGTATACCTGTATACATGTATGCCGTATACCTGTATACCTGTATACCTGTATGCCGTATACCTGTATATGCCGTATACCTGTATATGCCGTATACCTGTATACCTGTATATGCCTGTATACCTGTATGCCGTATACCTGTATGCCTGTATACCTGTATGCCGTATACCTGTATGCCGTATACCTGTATACCTGTATACCTGTATACCTGTATATAGCCGTATACCTGTATGCCTGTATATGCCTGTATACCTGTATATGCCGTATACCTGTATGCCGTATACCTGTATACCTGTATGCCGTATACCTGTATACCTGTATATGCCTGTATACCTATGCCGTATACCTGTATATGCCTGTATACCTGTATGCCGTATACCTGTATATGCCGTATACCTGTATGCCGTATACCTGTATGCCTGTATGCCTGTATGCCGTATACCTGTATGCCGTATACCTGTATGCCTGTATGCCTGTATGCCTGTATGCCTGTATGCCTGTATGCCGTATACCTGTATATGCCTGTATACCTGTATGCCGTATACCTGTATGCCTGTATACCTGTATGCCGTATACCTGTATGCCTGTATGCCTGTATACCTGTATACCTGTATACCTGTATGCCGTATACCTGTATACCTGTATACCTGTATGCCTGTATATGCCGTATACCTGTATGCCTGTATATGCCTGTATACCTGTATGCCTGTATACCTGTATACCTGTATATGCCGTATACCTGTATACCTGTATATGCCGTATACCTGTATGCCGTATACCTGTATGCCTGTATACCTGTATACCTGTATACCTGTATACCTGTATACCTGTATACCTGTATATGCCGTATACCTGTATACCTGTATACCTGTATGCCTGTATACCTGTATACCTGTATGCCTGTATACCTGTATACCTGTATGTATGCCTGTATACCTGTATGCCTGTATACCTGTATACCTGTATATGTCGTATACCTGTATACCTGTATGCCTGTATACCTGTATGCCGTATACCTGTATGCCGTATACCTGTATACCTGTATGCCTGTATACCTGTTATGCCTGTATACCTGTATATGCCGTATACCTGTATACCTGTATATGCCGTATACCTGTATATGCCGTATACCTGTATGCCTGTATACGCCGTATACCTGTATATGCCGTATACCTGTATACCTGTATATGCCGTATACCTGTATGCCGTATACCTGTATACCTGGATATGCCCGTATACCTGTATACCTGTATATGCCGTATACCTGTATACCTGTATATGCCGTATACCTGTATACCTGTATATGCCGTATACCTGTATATGCCGTATACCTGTATATGCCCGTATACCTGTATATGCCGTATACCTGTATACCTGTATATGCCGGATACCTGTATACCTGTATATGCCGTATACCTGTATGTGCATACCTGTACATGCCGTATACCCGTATACCTGTATATCTGTATATCCGTATATGTCAGATACCTGTATACCTGTATATGCACGTATACCTGTATACCAGTATGCCTGTATACCCGTATGCCTGTATATGCCGTATACCTGTATACCTGTATACCTGTATATGCCGTATACCTGTATACCTGTATATACCGTATACCTGTATACCTGTATGCCGTATACCTGTATACCTGTATATGTCATATACCTGTATACCTGTAGATACCGTATACCTGTACCTGTATGCCGTATACCTGTATACCTGTATATGCCGTATACCTGAATATGCCTGTATACCTGTATACGCCGTATACCAGTATATGCCGTATACCTGTAAACCTGTATATGCCGTATACCTGAATACGCCGTATACCTGTATACGCAGTATACCTGCATATGCCGTATACCTGTATACCTGGATACGCCATATACCTGTATATGCCGTATACCTGTATACCTGGATATGCCATATACCTGTATATGCCGTATACCTGTATATGCCGTATACCTGTATATGCCGTATACCTGTATACCTGTATATGTCGTATACCTGTATACCTGTATACCTGTATATGCCGTATACCTGTATATGCCGTATACCTGTATATGCCGTATACCTGTATACCTGTATACCTGTATATGCCATATACCTGTATATGCCGTATACCTGTATATGTCGTATACCTGTATACCTGTGTACGCCGTGTACCTGTATACCTGTGTACGGCGTGTACCTGTATATGCCGTATACCTGTATACCTGTATACGCCGTATACCTGTATACGCCGTATACCTGTATATGCCGTATACCTGTATACCTGGATATGCCGTATACCTGTATATGCCGCATACCCGTACACGCTGTATACCTGTATACGCCGTATACCTGGATATGCCTGTATACCTGTATACCTGTATATGCTGTATACCTGTATATGTCGTATAATTGTATATGCCGTATACCTGTATACCTGTATACGCCGTATACCTGTATACCTGTGTACGCCGTATACCTGTATACCTGTATACGCCGTATACCTGTATATGCCGTATACCTGTATACGCCGTATACCTGTATACGCCGTATACCTGTATACCTGTATACCTGTATACCTGGATATGCCGTATACCTGCATACCTGTATATGCTGTATACCTGTATATGCCGTATACCTGTATATGCCGTATACCTGTATACCTGTATACGCTATATACCTGTATATGCCGTATACCTGTATACCTGTATACGCTATATACCTGTATACGCCATATACCTGTATATGCCGTATACCTGTATACCTGTATACGCCGTGTACCTGTACATGCTGTATACAATGACTGTGTTGGAATTGTGCCGGATCAGGATATTGTGAAGTTCTCAGACGATACCGTCGTTCTCCTGCTCACTCTGATGAATCCATCCACAAAGCTGCTGCTGGTTGGTGGACGGGTGTGACAGCCACAAACTTCACATCACCACCAGCAAAACTGTCACAACAGCCCCATTTAGGGATGTTGAAAATTGTTTTTTTATTTTATTTTACCAATACCAGATGTACCGATATCATCCAAGTCTTAATTTCCAATGTCAGATATTAACCGGTACCGATATATGCAAACTAGAGATGTTGAATATTGGTTGTTTTACTTTACCGATATCACATATGCCATTATCATCCACCTCTTAATTTCCAATGACCGATATCAGCCAGTACTGATCTATGCAGAATAGAAATGTTCGATATTGGCTTTATATTTTACAGGGTGATGATGTCATCAGACCACACCGCTTGTCATTACAGAGATGCAGATCTCCTGATATGCTTAATTGGTAGTAGCTTTCGGCCTATACAGCTTGAGTAAGACAACATGCATAAAGAGGATGATGTGGTCAAAATACTCATTTGCCTAATAATTCTGCACTCCCTGTATATGCACTTAGGGATGTTGACTATAAGCGGTATTATTTTTCTTTTTATTTTTTACCGATATCAGATATACCGATATCGACCCACTCTTAATTTCCGATATCAGATATGAACTGATACTGATCTATGCAAACTTTGTTCGATATTGTTGTTTTTCTTTTTTACCGATATCAGATATACCGATATCATCCAAGTCTTAATTTCCAATATCAGATATCAGCCTGTACCGATATATGCAAACTAAAGATGTTTGACACTGGCTTAAAAAACATGATATCTGATATTTTCGTTGGGAATCATGCTGAGAATGATACTCTGAATTTAGCTGTAGCTACCATGACGCTAGGGGGATGAAGCTGGGAATTACACAGAATGATGCTGGGAACGATGCTGGGATTGATACTGGGAATGTAGCTACAATGATGCTGGGAACGATGCTGGGATTGATACTGGGAATGTAGCTACAATGATGCTGGGAACGATGCTAGGATTGATACTGGGAATGGAAGCTACAATGATGCTAGGATTGATACTGGGAATGTAGCTGCAATGATGCTGGGGAACGATGCTAGGATTGATACTGGGAATGTAGCCACAATGATGCTGGGTACGATGCTAGGATTGATACTGGGAATGTAGCCACAATGATGTTAGGATTGATACTGGGAATGTAGCTACAATGATGCTGGGAACGGTGCGTAGGATTGATAATGGGAATGTAGCCAGAATGATGCTAGGATTGATACGAGAATGTAGCTACAATGATGCTAGGATTGATACTGGGAATGTAGCTACAATGATGCTGGGAACGATGCTAGGATTGATACTTGGAATGCAGCTAGAATGATGCTGGGAATGATACTGGGAATGTAGCTACAATGATGCTGGGAACGATGCTAGGATTGATACTGGGAATGTAGCTACAATGATGCTGGGAAAGATACTGGGAATTACACAGAATGATGCTGGGAACGATGCTCGGATTGATACTGGGAATGTAGCCACAATGATGCTGGGAATGATACTGGGAATGTAGCTACAATGATGCTGGGAACGATGCTAGGATTGATACTGGGGAAGGTAGCTACAATGATGTTAGGATTGGATACTGGGAATGTAGCTGCAATGATGCTGGGAACGATGTTAGGATTGATACGGGAATGTAGCTACAATGATGCTGGGAACGATGCAGGGATTGGAGACTGGGAATGTAGCTACAATGATGCTGGGAACGATGCTAGGATTGATACTGGGAATGTAGCTACAATGATGCTGGGAATGATACTGGGAATGATACTGGGAATTTTGCTGGGATGAAGCTGGAAATGTCTTCTCATCTGTTTCTGAGGGAAATCCAGAGTTAATATGCAGGATTTATTTTCTCGGCACAGCAGCGGAGCTGTAGTTGTTATTTACTTTGTTTTTCCATTATTTTGTTTTGTTGGTATCAAAATATGGAAATAAATAAAAATAAATAAATTGTAAACTCTTTTGTTGATGAAAAATAATTGTAATCATCTCTGTGATAATTACCATGCTGAGAAAACCTCGAGTGACGTTGTCCGTAGACCTGATCCGTCTTCTGGCCTCGTCAGGACCGGTTTCCATGGAAACGTGGCTTTATTTTCTGACCAGGTTTCACAGAACGACTTTCGGTGAACTGATGAAGTTTGGTGGTCTGTTTTAAACCGGAGGGAGTTTGTAGCTGGACACAAAGCAGCTGGTTGACCTGTCTCAGACTCGGATCAGAAGCCGGGGCGAGCGAGGTTAGGAGGCCTGGAGGTCTTTCTCTCTCTCCTTTTCTCTCCTGGGGTTTAATTGGTCCTGATCTGGCAGCGGGTCGTCATTGTGGACATAAAAGAAGCTGAACAGCACGAGGCCGGCAGCCAGCGACACACACTGAGGCGAACAGCGAGAGCAGGAAGGCTGGTGTGTGTGTGCACGTGTGTGTGTGTGTGTAATCATGCATGCATGATATACTGTGTGTGCATGGAGGTAGTTGATGTTTGTGGTTTTGAGGGGGGTAGTTAATGTGTGAGACCTCCTGTGCAGACGACAGGCGTTGTCTTTCGTTTGTCTTCACAGGGGACAAACACACAGGATTAACCAGGCAGGTCACAACAAAAAAAAACATGTTGTGTTTTATTTTGGGGGTCTTTCCATTGATAATGATTCCCTCCCCTCCCTACCTACTCCCAGACTGATTGCCTAACCTACCCTTGCCTAATCCTACCTAACCTACTGTAACTTGTCTCTAAAACCTAATCTTGCCCTAATGGGGTTCATCCCCATGGGGGGGAAAAATGTCCCAGAGGGAAGAGCTCCTAGTGATAGTAAAAATCCAGAAACAGTCCCAAATGTTAATTACCCCACACACACACACACACACACACACACACACACACACACACACACACCTGTGCAGGGTCATTGGTGTGTTTGAGGAGCCAGATTTGTGAGGCTCTCTGGGTTGTTGAATGGGAGTACAGCAGCTTGATTCACAGGCGATGAAGGAAGATGGACACTGAACATGTGAAACTGCTTCTACACGTGACTCCGCCCACATCAAAACACGTGTGACGTCTTTCGTATCGTCCATAAACACGGTTGGGAAATATTTATTCTCATCTGATTTTTACTGTCGGTGGAGAAGAACAAAGATAGTCTTCAAGCTTCAGGAGGAAAACCTGGTCCTCGGGGACCCTACCCACCACATCCCATCACTTCTACCCCATCCTACCCAATCCCACCACATTCTACTCCAATCCTACCCTATCGACTCCATCCAACACCATCCACCCCATCCCATCACATTCTACCCCATCTTACCCCATCCTACACCATCATACCCCACCCACCACATCCCATCACTTCTATCCCATCCTACCCAACCCACCCCATCCCATCCGACTCTATCTCATCCAACCCCACCCACCCCATCCATTCTACCCATCTTACCCCATCCTACTCCGTCGTACCCCATCCCACCACATCCCATCACATTCTACCCCATCCTACACCATCATACCCCATTCTGCCCCATCCCATCACATCCCACCCTATCTTACCCCATTCTACCTCATCGTACCCCACTCTGCCCATCCATCACATTCTCGCCCATCATACCCCATCCCACACCATCATACCCCCACCCCATCCCATCACATTCCCTTCCATCATCACTTTCCCCCATCCTACCCCCATCGTACCCACCCGCCCATCCCATCACATTCTAGCCCATCTTACCCCATCCTACACCATTACCCCACCCCCTCCCCATCACACATTCTACCCATCTTACCCCATCCTACACCATCATACCCCACCCGCCTCATCCCATCACATTCTACCCCATCTTACCCCATCCTACACCATCATACCCCCCGCCTCATCCCATCACATTCTACTCCCATCATACCCCATCCTACACCATCATACCCCACCCACCACATCCCACCACATTCTACCCATCCACCCCATCTACCCCATCCAACCCCACCCACCCCATCCCATTCTACCCAATCTTACCCTATCACTCCATCGTACCCCACCCACCCCATCCCATTCCTACCCTATCTTACCCCATCCTACCACCATCATATTCCACCCGCCATCCCATCACATCACATCCTACCCCATCCTACCCCATCGTACCCCACCCAGCCCATCCCACCACATTCTACAGCCCATCCTACCTCATCATCCCACACCATCATCCCCACCCGCCCCATCCTACACCATCATATCCCACCCCATCCTACCCCATTCTACCCCATCATACCCCACCCGCCTCCATCCATCACATTCTACCTCATCTTACCCCATCCTACCTCTCGTACCCCACCCTGCCCATCCCATCACATTCTAGCCCATCATACCCCATCCTACACCATCATACCCCACCCGCCTCATCCCATCACATTCTACCTCATACTCCATCCCCACTCTCATCGTACCCCACCCTGCCCATCCCATCACATTCCCCATCATACCCCATCCTACCCATCATACCCCATCCACTACATTCTACTCATCTACCCAATCCACCCTATCGATTCCATCAATTCCCACCCATCCCCATCACACCCTCTCTTACCCATCCTACACCAGTACCCCACCCACCCCATCCCTACATTCTACCCCATCTCCCCCCCACCCCATATTTCCTACCCCATCGTACCCCACCCACCACATCCCATCACATTCTACCCCCATCCTACCCCAACGTACCCCACCCACCCACATCCCATCACATTCTACCCCATCTTACCCCATCCCCCACCCCCACATCCCCACCACCACCACCCATCCTTCATTCTCTCATTCTCGCCCCACCTAACCCATCCCCCCATTCCATCACATTTTGCCCCACCCTAAACCATTGTACCCACCCACCCCATCCCATTCTACCCCATCCTACCCCATCCACTCTACCCATCCCATTCTACCTTGAATTGTGAATTAACAAAAAACCTGTCATCCCCTCCCCTCCTCCAACATACCTGAGTTTTATTCCAATAAAAGTTTTTCCTGAGTGAATAACAGATGTGAGGATTCCATAATCTGACTCCAACAGGTGCTCCAGTGAGCGCTGTCAGTAAACAGGGTTCATGATCGCGCTTCTTCAGAATCCCAGAATTTCTGTGGTTGATCAAGACTTCCCGGGGGTCTGTGGGGACTTTCTGAGGTTTCCCGGTGGTTCTGGTTTTCTCTGGTCATTGTTTTTGTGTTTTTCTGTCCCGGACTAATCCCATGTCCCGTCTGATGGAACAGCAGATTGCAGGCAGTAAAGTCCCACCGGACCGGTAGAGCTGCGGGGGGGGGGGGGGGGGGGCGCGGCCGTCGGCGTGGACGTCCAGTAGCGCGCGGGCTGCTGGCAGTCAGGCAACCGCCGCTGTTGTCCTTACAAATCCGTCTGCCCGGCCCACAGTCATTAAGAACCCAGCAGGGAGCGGCGCTAAGACGCGGGGCTGGCAGGGTTTAACATCTGTCCCACTGAAGCGGACTCAGACCACCAGGTAGCCCACCTGTAGTCTCCCCCGCTGCTCCGCTCTGCCCCACCGAGGGGTAATAGCCCACTTTACTGCTGCCTGACCGGAGGCTGCTTGTTTAAAGACTCTTTTACACTCAGTACACTCGTGTGGATGGGCTCCGTCTGTCGTTAACTTTATTTAAACAAACGTCACCTTCAAACACTTTCAGTTTCTTTACAAAGATAAAGAAGCGAAACGTTTCCATCACGTCATTTTACGTAAACTTCAGTTTTCATTCTCTTCACGATGCTTCCATCTTTCCCTCCTGGTTTCTACATCTGCTGGAAACCAGTTCCAGGTTCCCCTTCTTTCCCAGTATCTGCTCTGTACACCCCCAGAAATACAGGTACCAGTTTGTACCCAAAAGGGTCCAAAGTTGTTGCTGGGGGGGGTTCCTTTCTGAAAGACATTTCTGTACCTTCATGGTCCATTTTTGTACCTTATCAAGCTGTATGAGTTAATAAAGTACAATTAAACCACTTAAAGATGATGAATAAAAGACAACAAAATAGAGATTATGACAACAATCAAAGATGCTAATAATAAATGAATAATTATTATAGAAATATTAGGACAAACACATATATAATTATACATATAATTATTACTGTGATTACTATGAAAATCATGATACAATCACTATATTTATACTACTGTTTAGAAGTAATGCTATTTATAGTTATTGTACAAGCTACACACATGTTTCAATGCTGCAGGTACTCTTAGGGTTGGAATGGTACAAATGTGTACTTTATATTACTTTGGGCCCTTTTTCATAGTATATAGGTACTTCTGGCCTCATAAAGACCAATATTGTACTTTTGAGAGAACATTTGTAATAAATGTACCTACAGGTACAGAAATAATCCTGTCTGTACCTCTATTTCTGAGTGTGTACAGATCTATTTTACCAACAAAATCTCACAATATTTCATCGTTCTGTTACGAAATCTCAAGTAGAAACTCATGAAATATCTCTGAGATTTTGCAATATAACTAGCTGGAAATCCAGCGAGATTTTGCAAGTAAAATAGATCGATACCATGTGTTTAAATATGAATTTGACATAGATATATGAAAATACTGTGAAAGTATTTTCAGACCAAGATATCATAAAAATATAATAAAATACAAAAAAGACTGATTTTACTAACAAAATCTTGCGCTATTTCATCATTCTGTTACGATGTCGCAAAAATTCACAAAAATTTTGCGATGTTTTCATATGCTGATATCATACAAGCTACGCACAATTTTCAATGCTGCAGGTACCCTTAGGGGGTTAAAATGGTACAAATGTGTACTTTATATTACTTTGGAGCCTTTTTTCATAGTATATAGGTACTTCTGGCCTCATAAAGACCAATATTGTACTTTTGAGAGAACATTTGTAAAAAATGTACGTACAGGTACAGAAATGTTCCTGTATCGTATTTCTGTTTCTGAGAGTGTGACTCGTTTTGACGACACCCCATCATTCAGCGGCGTCCCGAAGCTCAGAAACAGCCGTACGTACGTTTTCCAACCGTGACGTCGTTGCTCCGCGTCACGTACGAGCAAACGGGTATGAACCAGACATGAACACAGCGGGACTTTGAACGCATCGCGGAGGAGTCAGCAAAGAAACACAAGGAAACATTAGTGGAGGAAGCAGGAGGAGAAGGAAGAGAGGGAGGGACAGAAGAGTCAGGATAAGACTGATGAAGATGATGAAGGTTCTATTGTCCGCAGGGGGGTCACTGAGAAAACTGGCGTTTTGTGTTTTTAACCCCTCGGGGGCTGAGGGGTCTAAAATGGTCGTGTTTTAATACTTTATATTTCACATTTACAGCAGTTTACCCGGTTTGGTCTCTTTCTTTTTCAGCACCACAGTCGGCCTAAAACCAATGGAAAAATACGGAAAAATACGGAAAAATACGGAAAAATACGGACAAATACGGAAAAATAAAAAGTTAGATTTTTCAGAGAGAAAACTACCAACCGTTTTCTACGAACCATTTTTATAACTTAGAAAGCAAATAGAAGTAGTTGGAAAAAACTGGCCCTCAAAAGAGACACAAAGAACAATTTACATCAAATGCAACAAAGTCTCAGGCGTTGCAATATTTTCATATACCGATATCAAATTAATATTTTAAACTGCGGTACGCGGTGTCTTGCGAGATTTCATTGTTCTGTTGCTAAAATCTCACGATATTTCTGCGGAATTACACTCAGATTTCGTAACAGAATGATGAAATATCGCGAGATTTCGTTATTAAAATAGAATTGATAAATTGTTTTTAAATGTCAATATGATATCACCAGATCAAAATATCACAAACATTTTGTGAATTATCGCGAGATTTTCTAGCAGAGCGAACAGATTGAACAGATTTTGTTAGGTAAAATAGATCGATATCAAGAATGTGAATGTCAATATGATATCACCATATCAAAATACCGTGAAAATTTTGTGAATTATCGCGAGATTTCGTAACAGAGCGATAAAATATTGTGAGATTTTTTAAAAAAATAGATCGATACCATCGTTTTTAAATGTCAATATATCACCCCATGAAAATATTAAAAATATTTTTACTGATGAAACCTAGCGTGATCTTGTTCCATTAGCATTGGTCCAGCGTGAAAAAAACTAACTTCCTGTTATTGTTGTTCATCAGTGAAAAATATCGGTATTATAAAACTAATATCGATAATTTCAAATATCACATTTTAAAACCAATATCGGCTGATAATATGGATAGGCAAATAACAACAAAATGTTGTTTATGTTTACTGTCCTGATTTGATTTGACAACATGATAATAAAATATATGCTAAAGCAGATGTCTGATATCATCAGTCAACCAAAATTATCAGCCGATATCGAACCTTAAATGTGACATTGGAAAATATCGATATTGTTTTTTTCAGACTGATATTTTTATTAACAGAATCTTGGGATATCCTCTTCTGTTAGGAAATCTTGTGAGACAATATCGGTAAATCATATATCGGTAAAAAACAACCCCAGTATCAAACATCCTTAATCTGAATGAAATAAAAGTATCTGAGCTCTTTGTCTGACTGGTTTTTCTCATGTTCTACCTGGAAGACATCAGCCTTTAATTAACCTTCCACCGGTAATGATGGGAAATCCTACCGGTTTGAGGACTTGAAGGCATCATTGGTGTTAAACGAGCTGAGTTCTCAGGGGGCGGGTATCTGAGGGGGGTAATTACCCTCCCCCGCTCCCCCTGCAGCACCACTTAACCAGCCGCAGCAGCTAAATGGGGAAGTCTGGTTAATGGTGGCCAGTTGCTCCCTGCTAGGGGGGGCTGATGTGGGAGGAGGGACAGATTGACATGTTGGATTTATTCCCTTCTCTCTCTTTTTCTGATCCTCTCTTCACGTCTTTCTGACTTCTCTTTTATTTTCTCACCCAATTTTTCTTTTATCAAGATGCAGAAACTTTATTGTCACACATGTACGATGACATAAAGGTGCAGTCCGGATATAAAAGACACCAAAACCCTCAACAACTACGTACCTACAGTATCCAGGACAGAAAGGGACAAAAATCCATGGAGTTACACTCCTGTCCTCCACTGTCCTCTTCATCATCCTCCTCCTCCTCCTCGTTAATGAGTCACGCGCTGGTATGTCCGCAAGTGAGACCCTAACTGCTGCAGGTGAACTCAGCTGCGCCTGCGCTGAGGCGGACGTCAGTTTCAGGTGAGTCCGACTTGGTGACGTCACCAGAAGGACCCGCTGACACCGCGAGCCAAACAGTTGGAGCTTTTGATTGGACAAACCCATCTGTCATCGCGCGCACGCACACGAACAAACACGCGCTTTCACACACGCGCGCGCGTGCGGCTCCGGCCGCACGCGCAGCCTGGCGCGGCACGCGCCGCGGGGATATTTCAGCGCTCTTCATCCTCGCTGCGTTTCAGAGGAGAGGCAGACGCTGATAAGGGGCGCGTGCGGACAGGTTGACGTCTCAGCAGGAGTGCGCGCCGGGAGCAAGCCGAGGGTCGCGTCTTTTTAACTGGACTGAGAGAAAAAAGGTAAAAGTGCTGCTGGTTTGAATCCCGATGATCTGCTGCTGAAACATGCGCAGAAATGTCGATATTTGAACCTTTTATTTGTGAGAACGTGCAGGTTCAAACATCGGTTTAAACTTGTTACATCTGCGCAGGATTTGCAGATAATTCTAGTTTAACTTTCTGTTGCGTCGCGCGCTGCTCTGCTCGAGACTGCTGGAAAATATGAATAAGTTTTCAGACTCGCTTATTTAGAACTTCAGCCCTGAATCGTGAACATTTTTATGATAAACTCACTCTGCAGTTAAATATGAAACAGGGACGACTCTAAACTTTATGTAGAATTTAATCTGCTGGTTTTAAAGTCTTATTTAAAAAGATCAGAGCTGAATTGCTCTAAAGTAAAAAGTAGTAGGCGAATGCACATTATTGGCCCGATATCGGCCGATATTAACTTTAAAATTGAATATCAGCCAAGATTGTAAAATTTTTTGTTAGGATGGACGATATTTGAAGTCGTTGGTTCTATATCTGATATGCCAATATTTAAAAACTCATGTGGCTGATAACCGATATCGTTACCGATATTAAAGCTGAAAAAGCAGTCATAATCAACTATCATTTTTGTTATCCATTTCTGACACTTAATAAAATATGGTTGGGAAAAAAATCAATACACTGAAATATCACAATATTTCCATATGCCGATATCAAATCCATTCGTTAAAAAACGTGGTATTGATCTATTTTACTTAAGAAATCTCTTGAGATTTCATCGTCTTTACAAAAACTCACAATATTTCAAAACAGAAGGATGAAATATTGCAAGATTTAGTTAGTAAAAAAGACTGATACTGCGTTTTTAAATGTAAATATGATATCAGCATATGAAAATATCGCGATTTAGAAGTTTGTCGTTTTTTTTGTTTTAATGCTTTCTGTCTGTAAGAAAAAGAAATAAGAATTAGGGATGCATGATATCAACGGCCCCCTATGGGTATCGGTCTATATCGGTCCTAAAACTGAGTATCAGACATCGGCCACCCACCGATATTTCAGCGACATTTAACCAATAAGCCTTCTGTTTGTAAAGTCTAACAAAAATCCCCAAAGACGACTTCTTCTTCTTCAAAACTTTTCTTTTTACAGACTTTAAAGCTTCTAAAGACTGGGGGAGGGAAAACATGATGAAACACTCAAATATCGCAACATTTTCATATGCTGATATATTACATTTAAAAACGCGGTATCTAACTACTTTACTGAACATAATCTTGTGATATTTCATCATTCTGTTATGAAAACTTGTGAGAATTCATGAAATCTCGTGAGATTTTGTCAGTAAAATGGATAATAAGATACCGCGGTCCTGCAGATGGGTTGAAATTAAATCTGCAAAAACTAGGACTGGAGAGTCCAAGAAGGTCTGATGGGGGGTCAAAAACCAGGACTGAAGGAGTCCAAGAAGGTCTGATGGGGGTCAAAAACCAGGACTGGAGAGTCCAAGAAGGTCTGATGGGGGTCAGAAACCAGGACTGGAGAGTCCAAGAAGGTCTGATGGGGGTCAAAAACCAGGACTGGAGAGTCCAAGAAGGTCTGATGGGGGGGTCAAAAACCAGGACTGGAGAGTTCCAAGAAGGTCTGATGGGGGGTCAAAAACCAGGACTGGAGAGTCCAAGAAGGTCTGATGGGGGTCAAAAACCAGGACTGGAGAGTCCAAGAAGGTCTGATAGGGGTCAAAATCCAGGACTGGAGAGTCCAAGAAGGTCTGATGGGGGGGTCAAAAACCAGGACTGGAGGAGTCAAAGAAGGTCTGATGGGGGGTCAATAACCAGGACTGGAGAGTCCAAGAGGGTGTGATGGGCTGCAACCATCAGACAGGTTCTTGTCCCTAATCTTCG
>JALJCO010006905.1:0-17500 GCA_023101725.1 Atherinomorus stipes
GTGTATTAATGCTGTGATCGTTTGGTACTGTTTGACCTTACGGACTTGCCGTACTTGTTATTTTCCCGCACTGCGCATGCTCCGCTTCAGGAAGTGATCGCCCTCGCGTGTGTACATGTTTATGTGACCCCAGTGATTTAATGATAAAGTGGTAAAACGCGTGCCTCGCCTCGTTATTGAAGTACACCACATAACTGGCGACGAGAAAATCGGCTTTTGATAGTTTAGTAAGCAGAAAAGTGCAAGTTTAATTTTTGTGAAGATGGCGTACTTCTCCCAGCGACCGGACGAGTTCAAGCCGGAGCATGAAACGTGGTCTGCCCATGTTGAGCGCATGGAGTTACTGTTCGAAGCTCATGATGTGGAGGATGAGAAAAAAGTTCCCGTCTTGTTGAGCTCAGTCGGTGCGGCGACGTATGGTCTGCTACACAACCTGGTCCAACCAGACAAGCCCAAAGACAAAACTTTAGATCAGATTGTGACCATTCTGAAGGACTACTATGAGCCGAAGCCGTTGGTCATAGCTGAGCGCTTCAGGTACCGTAAATGTGTCCAGAAAGGCAGCCAGACAGCTACGGAATATGCCGCTGAGCTGCGCCAACTCGCTGCTAAGTGTGATTTCGGGAACAGGCTGGATGAATCCCTGCGTGACGGATTTGTCAGCGGAGTCAGTTCTGAGGCATGTTAACGAAAGTTGCTCTCTGAAGACAGACTGACTTTTGGAAGAGCTGTGGAGCTTGCTGTCAACATGGAGACGGCCCACCGAGACGCGCAGCAGTGGGGGAAAAGTGAGGATGTCGCCACGTCTGTTCACAAGGTAACGGAGAAACCGCGGCGGCGCTCGCCTTCTAGACAAGATGGATGCTACCGATGTAGAGGCAGAAATCATAACGCCAATGACTGCTACTGCAAAACCGCGAAGTGTCATAAATGTGGCAAAATAGGACATGTTCAGAAAGCATGCCGAGCTGGGGGGCTGACACGAGATAAACACAAAAAAGGGGGGGAAAGAAACGATGAAAGAAAAGAAGGGAAGCTGACAGGCTACGTAAAAGCTGACGAAATGGAAGATGAAGTTCTCATGTATTCTGTGTTCACTGCACGTGATGCCGGCCAACGCCCATACAAGGCGATCTTCGCCGTAAATGGAAGGAAAGTGCCGATGGAAATTGACACAGGAGCTGGAGTCAGCATAATTTCAGAAAATGTGTATGAGCAGTCATTCTCACATGTGCCACTGGAGGGCAGCAACGTAGCACTTAAGGGCTACTCTGCAGAAACTATTCCAGTGAAAGGACAGTTCATGGCTAAAGGGACTTATGAAAATCAGACTGCTGACCTACCATTAACAGTAGTGGCAGGAGCAGGTCCTTCGCTGTGTGGGCGTGAGTGGTTAAATCGGATCACACTGAACTGGAAAATGATTAAAAAGGTCACAGAAAGCACAGCACAGCGGGCTACAAAGCCCAAGTCAATTCAAGATGTGCTAGCTAAATATGATGATGTTTTCAAAGATGAGCTAGGGACATTAAAGGACATTAAAGCTACCATTTCTGTAAAGCCTGATGCAGTCCCAAAATTCCACAAAGCCCGTGTTCTGCCTTTTGCAATGAAGGAAAAGGTAGAAAAAGAACTGGAGCGCCTGGAGAAAGATGGCGTCATCAGCCCTGTGAAGCACAGTGAGTGGGCTGCTCCAGTGGTTCCCGTATCCAAGCGAGATGGTGGACTCCGCTTGTCCGGAGACTACAAGGTAACTGTGAACCAGGCTACAAATGCTGAAACGTACCCACTACCACGCACTGAAGAAGTGCTGGCAGCATTATGTGGTGGGAAGACATTCTCAAAAATAGACCTAGCAGCCGCTTACCAACAAGTCCTCCTAGACGAAGAGTCAAAAAAGTACACTACTGTGAACACGCATAAAGGACTGTTTGTATACAATCGGCTTTGCTTTGGTATTAACTCTGCTGTCAGTATTTTCCAAAGGATAATGGAGAACTTGATGAAGGACCTCAACGTCGTGGTCTACCTGGATGACCTGCTCGTGATGGGCAAGGATGAAGCTGAGCATCTGATGAACCTGGACAGGGTCCTACAGCGGCTACAAGAAAATGGCCTGAGAGTAAAAAAATCCAAGTGTGACTTCGGTAAAACACAAATCGAGTACCTAGGTCATGTGTTGGATGGAAAAGGAGTTTACCCCTCTAAAGACAAGGTCAGAGCCGTACACGGTGCTCCAGCACCCACTAACATTAAAGAGCTCAGAGCTTTCCTGGGGCTAGTGAACTACTATGGACGTTTTGTACCACACCAAAGCACTGTTTTAGCCCCACTCTACAGACTTCTGAAGGACCAAACAAAATGGAGATGGAGCAAGGTGGAGCAGAGCGCCTTTGACAAGTGCAAAGAACTGTTAACAAGTGACAAAGTGTTAATTCACTATGATCCGCGCCTGCCACTTTCGCTTGCATGTGATGCTTCCGCGTACGGCATTGGAGCTGTTATTCAGCACACAACACCCGGCGGACAAGAACACCCAATAGCTTATGCTTCTCGAACGCTCTCACCATCAGAAAAAAACTGCTCACAGATAGAAAAAGAGGCATTAAGCCTGGTGTATGGAGTAAAGAAATTCCATCAATACCTGTGGGGACGCAAGTTTAACTTGGTCACCGACCACAAACCGCTGCTCACGCTGTTTGGAGAACATAAGGGACTTCCTACAATGGCAGCAGCGCGTATCCAGAGATGGGCCATCACACTCTCTGCATATGATTACCGCATAATCTACCGCCAGTCAGAGAAACATGGCAATGCAGATGGACTGTCTCGTGTCCCACTGCCTGAGACGGCAGACACCGGAACAGGAACGATGACAGCGTACTGAAATGCACTGATCTGTGAACACTTAGAGGAGGCACCCCTGAGTGCAAAACAGATCTCCAGAGCAACACGCAAGGATGTAGAGCTCTCAAGGCTGCATAGATACATCATGGAAGGTTGGCCGAATGAAATACCAGAAGAACTGAGAGTGTACTATAAAAAGAGAGATGAACTGTCTGTTGAGCAGGGCTGTCTCCTGGGGAACAAGGGTGGTTGTACCTGCCAAACCGAGAAACGCAGTACTAAAAGAGATCCACAGCGGACACCCTGGCATTGTAAAAATGAAAACAATTGCTAGGCAATACATCTGGTGGCCACGTAGACATGGATGTTGAGAAAATCTGCAAACACTGTGAGACGTGCCAGCTGGAACAAGGCACGCCGCGACAAGTTCCCCTGCACCCCTGGGAGTTTCCTGGAGAGGTGTGGAAAAGACTTCATATTGACTTTGCAGGCCCATTCATGGGTCACCAGTTCATGATCGTGGTGGACGCATATTCAAAATGGCTGGAGGTTTTTAGGATGTCACAAATAACTTCTTCCTGAACCATTTCAAGACTCAAGAGACTTTTTGCATCATATGGAATACCAGAGCAGATTGTCACAGACAACGCCACGACCTTCACGTCAGATGAGTTTCAGCAGCAGTTCGTGAAAAGAAATGGCGTTCTCCACACCACTGGTGCACAAGGCACCCAGCTACCAATGGCCTAGCCGAGAGGTATGTTTCCACATTCAAAGCAGGCATGAAGAAGCTTGCTGGAGAAGACTTGAGTGTTGAGGACAAAATCTCACATTTCCTGCTGCGGTATCGCACAACTCCCAACAGTGCAACTGGAGAGTCACCAGCAGACTTTAAGAGACATGTGCGTACACGGCTGGACTTCCTGAAACCAAGCGTCACCGAACGGGTGAGGAGGAGACAGTATCGGCAGAAGGAGGAACACGACAGTCGAGCTACAGAGAGACAGTTTGATGTGGGTGACCCAGTGTATCTGTGCAACACTGCAGGTGAAAACCCCAAATGGATTCCAGGAGTAGTGACACAACAGACTGGTCCGGTATCGTACAGAGTTCAAGGAGAGACAACTGACCAAGTGTACAGGCGTCACAGAGACCAGCTGAAACCTCGCTATCCTTACGACATTTCAGATCCAGACCCTGATGGTGCAACACGGTCAGCTGAGGAAGAGCAGGGCTTTGGGGAACCAGAGTCTGCAGCACCGGTGCCACCGGTTTTTGAACTGAACCAGCCTGAGCCACCTGATACAGAGACAGTGGGTTTGAGACGTTCAGGACGCACAACTAGGCGTCCAACACGTTACAGAGAGTAAATGTGAAACTGGGAAATGTTTAATTATTAAGGAGGGTCAGTTTTATTTGTTGAGGTTATACAAGAGTTAATATGCAGTGATGAAACGGTCATTAATTTAACAGTGAAAGAATTCATTAGGAGTTGAATCATATCCATGTAAAGGAAGTGATATATTTAGTTGTCTATATTGAATGAGTACAGTTAATACACTGTGTGGAAATTACCTTTAATCTAAGGGGGAGGTAATGTGGTGTATTAATGCTGTGATCGTTTGGTACCGTTTGACCTTACGGGCTTGCCGTACTTGTTATTTTGCCGCACTGCGCATGTAATGCTCCGCTTCAGGAAGTGATCGCCCTCGCGTGTGTACATGTTCATGTGACCCCAGTGATTTCATGATAAAGTGGTAAAACGCGTGCCTCGCCTCGTTATTGAAGTACACCACAGGCAGAATGGAAGCGAAGGTGTAAAAAGGGATGTTAATAAAGTGAGAGGTGACGAGTTTGGATGTTCAATCATGCAGGAAGGCCTGCAGCGGCTCCACCGCCTGCTTACTCATGCTGCATTCATGCGGTATCGCATTTATGGCAAACACCTGTCTGACATGAAAATTGCACTTGAACACCCACTCATGTTGTAATTCCCACTGGGAAGCTGGAAAATTTTTATGATACCTGAGTTGCTGAGATGAGGTGAACTTTGACCTTTCAGCGTGCTGGAGAGCAACAAAATATCCTGAATAGGATGCATTTAATGGGCTTCATGCACAACTCTACCACTTACTTAAACCAGCTCCTTTGCCTCCTGTCTTTCATTACTGGACAAACTGATTAATCCAGGTGTGCCTGACCATCGTCTTTGTGGATACTGAGTCACAGTCACACCTGGATTAATCAAACCGTCCAATAGTGAAAGACGGGACACAAAGCTGGCTTAAGCTAGGAAGCAGTGGAGTTGTGCATAAAGCCCATTAGGCTGTTTTAAGTTTTCTGCCGCCGCTTTTTGGTTAGTTTGTAGTCTGCATAATTCTGTGATGTACACAACTTTTAAAGGAACATTCCACCCACAGAATGATGTAACTTTATCTTCCACTCCCCCTCATGGTGAGAAAGACTCTGCAGCACTTTTTTAATATCTCAAATGCAGCCGGTGATCAGGAAGGCTTCTCGTTTCCCCCAACTTTCATATAATGGAGTTCACCGGGGTCCGAGCCAAAAAGGTCCTAAACGTCCACAAAAACGTGTCAATATTCCTCCAAACTGCTCGTCCAATGTAATCCAAGTGTCCTGAGTGGGTAGCATCCAGAATTTACTGGAAACCATCATTTAGGAGATTTTTAGAGCCTGCTCGCACATCCCACTTTTTCCCGTTAAAACGTGTGTACTGGAACAGGACCTCAGTTATAACGTGCCAGAAACTCCGGAGAGTGAAAGTAACTTCGTCTCTGAGTGCGTCGCTCTCTCCTCACCAGAATCGGCCACAAGCACGCGTCTCCATCGTACGCCGTTTGGATTTATTTCTCCGAATGACGTGAACTAGAGAGGCTGCTAGCTGCTAAGCTAGCCTCTTTAGCGCCACCTAAAAGCAGCTGATTACCTGCCACAGAGTAACGTTATGACCAGCTTTGTCAGAGAGGACGCCGGCGACGACAAGGAGGAGAAGGAGGAGGGGGGGGGAATTGCCGTGCTGCGCTGCTTCGGCAGAAATTCCTCCGTTTTCAGTGTAACAGGAGGGACAGCTTTACCAGGGAGCAGTGGATTATATTTATCAGTGAGGATTTGCAGACGGTAAGTGTTGCTGCTGTGTAACTTATTATCTTTTGTGTCAGAGACCAGTAAACGGTGGTTGACGAGCGGACAAGCTGCTAATGTAGCTACAGAAGCTAACAGTGTTTGGTTAACTTCACGTCAGACGTCCGCTCCTTATATCCATCAGAGTCCAGCCCTTTTACTCCGGATGCTCTCCATCAACCGCACCGTTACGTTTTTATCACGTTTTTCTCTGCTGGGACATCATTTCCTTCACCTGCTCTGTCCTGATAAAACTTTGTTTTGGCTTTGACGTTTCCTCGTGAACGCGCTTACAGACAGCTCTGATTCTCGTACGTATTCTCGCCAAAAACAAAAGTTGAAGATAAAAAGAGGTTAAAATGAGCTCATTAAATTTTCCTCCCACATAACTAGAATTTAAAAAAATTATTTGAAGATAATTTAAGAAGGATTGTGGATGTAAAACACAAGGTTATGACACCTTTAAAAAAGTGCTCCAGAGTCTTGCTCACCATGAGGGTAAGTGGAAAATAAAGTTACATCATTCTGTGGGTGAACTATTCCTTTAATCCCATCATTTAGACTCAGTTTTGTGTTTAAAAATATGGTTATTGTTTGGTTTACCTCCTCAGAGCAGATGCTAGCTAGCAGCTAGCTGGCTAGTCAGTCAAAGATAACCTCCAGTGATTCACTTCATTACAACAAATCCCTTGAACACAACACACTGGTAATTTCCACTTAACAAGTGGAAAGGATCATATTTCCCATACCACATGAAGGCAGCATTAGAAAATTAATTACGACGTGGGGGGAGAAGATTTCCAACTCAATCAATCAAAGAACCATAGATTAAATCAGAGTTCAGGAAAATGTTCAGTCATGTCAGAAAAGTGGTTTGATATCAGCTGCCTCCATCAGCCGCGTCACTTCTGTGGAAGTCAGATGTTTTCTCCACATGCAGAAACAGTTCTGTGATTATTTAACTCTGCTTTAGATCTGCAGCAGCCTGAAAACAAGTCCTCACCCTCCAGTTTCACACAGTCGCTGAGCTCGTTTGCATGAACGCCTCATCAGACAGAAAACGGCCTTTAAAGGGATAGTTCACCCACAGAATGATGCTCCTTCATCTTCTCCTCATCCTCATGCTGAGCAACACTCCGGAGCACTTTTTTAATACCTCAAATGCAGCCGGAGATCCGGGGGGGGGGGGGGGGGGTCGTTATCCACCAACTGTCATATGATGGAGTTCACAGGCGACTAAGTAAGAGTAAGACAACATGCATAAAGAGGATGATGTGGTCAAAATACTCATTTGCCTAATAATTCTGCACTCCCTGTATCAAGCCAACACCCCCCCCCCCCCTTCCCTCCCCCCCCCCCCCAGCTGATACACCAGTGTGAGTCAAGCGAGTCTGCATTTCTGAACACGGGTGAATTAAAGTTGGGGTTTCCGAACAAATGGAGTAAAAGAAACACTTCTGCAGCAACACTGAAGGAGGCGACTACAATGTTGTCATTACCCGTCTATTTATTCATTTTCTAAACACTGCCTTGTCTGATAAACGTACATTCACTGTCTTAAAGGTACAGTATGTAAGAATTACTGACATCTAGTGTTAAAGATGGGTATTTGAAAGAAAAAAAATGTTTTCCCCCAACTTTCATATAATGGAGTTCAGTTTTTATACCATAAACAGTCGTACATGTCTCTGCCGCAAAGTGCGCGCCTGCGAGTTCATGATACTACGTACGCCGTAGCGTTCAGCTCCTACTCTGCTGATAATGCAAGCATAGAAAAAGAAATTCACTGTGCAAAGAGCGACAGAGCTGCAGACAAACACAAGAGGGTCCAAGAGGGGTTGATATTGATTTAAAACAAAGAAAGAAAGAAAAAGAGAACGCGTGATCTCGTCTGCCGCGGCTTCCATAGTGTTGTAAACTTGCAGGGGTGCATTTTGCGGCAGCTAGATGTTCTACAGTCTAGTCTCTAAAAATCTACTAAATGATGGTTTCCAGTAAATTCTGGACGCTACCCACTCAGGACACTTGGATTACATTGGACGAGCAGTATGGAGGAATATTGACACGTTTTTGTGGACTTTTATGGACCTTTTTGGCTCGGACCCCGGTGAACTCCATTATATGAAAGTTGGGGGGAAACGAAAACCTGTCTGATCTCCATCTGTATTTGAGATACATATTAAAAAAGTGCTCCAGAGTCTTGCTCAGCAGGAGGATGAGGAGAAGATGAAGGACCATCATTCTGTGGGTGAACTATTCCTTTAGGAACCTGGACAGAGCAATCCCAACCTCAGGAGTACTCCAAGGCTCTGTACTTGGTCCCCTCTTGTTCATTCTGCACATGCTTGTCTGGGGCTGTGCAGTTAATTTGATCGTGATTTCCATCTTTGGGTCAAACAATCTTCAAACTCCCATAATGGAGTTAAAACGATTTATTTGACTTTTTCTTTACACAGTTTCTGAAGGTTATTCTGAAGTTAGAATTAATTTTAGTGGCTTCTCACCTGTGAAATTTGTTGGGTGTCATTAACAAACATGTTGGATTTGGAATGTTGCAGCATTGCATAAAAGCTTACAGGTTATTTTTGGATTTTCATGAATAAATATATTTATTTTCTTTTTCAAATATAGAGAAATTGCAGAACAAATGGACACAGTTTATTTTGGATACATTTATGTTTCCTCTATGCCTTTTTAAATGTTCAAAGTATATTTATTTTATTCATTTAATGTTTATACATTGCAAAACAGCTGTAAGGTACATATTTGTAGCCTATATAAAGTTTCAATTTGAACGTTTTGCGTAGATTATCAATGACAAAGTGTTTTTGACAAAAGAAAAATGTTGAGTAAATGCATCATGTAGCTCAAAAATAATCGTTTGAATAATTGTGCTTTAAATATTGACCAAAATAATCGTGATAATGATTTTTTCCACAATCAAGCAGCCTTATGCTTAGCCACATCATTCACAAACATGGGCTGAACTTCCACAACTATGCCGACGACACACAACTCTACCTTCTAAAAAATGAAGAGACCACCCTTGTTTTCTCATATTTCTTGGTCATTTTAATGCCTGGTACTACTAAAAGTACATCTGTCTGGACAAATATAATGATAACAACAAAAACAGCTCATAAGAGTTTAATTTAGGAACTGATATTTGCGATTTTTTATGCTTTTCTTAATTAGTGATATTGGATATTAAGTTCTTACATCATCTATGGCATTGTACTGCAAAAACAGCTTTTAGACATTCTATATTTTCTTTTCTGTCTCTTTTAGTCACATGATTCACACCACAGATGGTACTCGATTGCATAATCATTATTTTTGATGATGAGGGTGGGCTCTTCATATTTTCCATGGCTGTATGTATATGTAGTAATTTGGCGTTGTCGGCAGGATAGATTCATCCAGACTCGACAACTGCAACAGCCTCCTTTATCACTACCTTCCTCCGACTTACAAAAACTGCAATACACCCAGAACTCCGCCGCCTCACCCACACCCCCTCTCGAGACTGCAACCCCCCTGTCCTCCAGCAGCTCCTGGCCCTCCAGAACCTGGCTCCTTCATACTTCACAGCCCTTCTTCAGGACCACCGGCCGTCCTGCTGACTCCAACCTCCTAAATCCCATCACCAAGTCCAAGCTGTGGACTTTGGGGGATTGGACGTTTGCCGTTGCTGCCCCCACCCTCTGGAACTCAACCCCCCTCCATATCAGATCTCTGACTCTCTGGCCGAGCTGTTTCAGCAATGCTTACCACCCCGAACATTCACCTTCCTCCTGTTCTGTCTGTGCCGTGGCATCTGGTTTGTTTTGGAAAGCGTCGAGTTATTAAGCGTTATGTAAGTGTGATGAAGTGAGTTTGTCTGGGGGGGTGTTTTTGTATGTGTGTTAACATGTTTGGTTGGCATCAATCTGCATGATTAGCAGGAAGGTACAATTACATATCATCGCTGGAGGACTAAATGACTCATAAATCTGTCCCCCCCCGCAGTTTGTTTTATGTGAGTGTCAAACTTCATCAGTGTGCGGTGCATGATCACACTGACTGGGTGTGAACCAGGACCGAGGAAAACCTGAAGCATGTGAGATCTGCAAGAAGAACGCCGAAGATCCCAAATCCAGGTGTGAAACACGTGTTGCATCATTTCCAAGACTCATGTATTTATCACCATGTCATATTTCAGTTTTTCGTTTTTAATAAATCTGTCAAGACGGGGTGCTGAGTGACATTAATGAGACATAACATGAACTTTTTTGTATGTATGTATTTATATATATACAGTATATAGATAGATAGATAGATAGATAGATATATATTATATTATTAAATGAAGTAAAACAAACTGTTTTACGGGTATAAACATTTCTCTGATGTGAAGATGGAGGAAGGGGGATGTGGCAGCCTTGTGTTTGTGCTCCTGAGTTACACATCATCAGTTTTCCAGACAATATAATTTCTGTTTGGAGACGTGGATGTGGGACAGACGAGACAGGAGCTTATAGAGCAGAGGTGTCAAACTCATTTTAGTTGAGGGGCCACATACGGGACAATTTCATCTCAAGTGGGCCGGACCAGGAAAATTATCAGACAATAACCTATAAATAACAAAAACTGCAAATGTTTCCTTTTCTTTCATTTCCTTTTATTAGTCAAGATGTTTATATTTAATTAACTTTCCTTTTAGAAAAAAAAGAAAACATGAAATCTATTGACAAATATGAGTAGTTTCAACAATATTTGCCTCATTTGATTATATTTTTTCTTTATTCATTTTATGTATTAATTTCAGTCAACAATTTATTGTATATATATATATATATATATATATATATATATATATATATATATATATGACAAAAAGTTTATATAATTTTAATATAAAATCGTAAATATGAATTTATGAATTTCCCTTAAAACTTCCCAAATATTGAATATTTTTAATAAATTAATTTTTATATTTTTACTTTAATTATCATCATCAAGTCATTCAAATACGACACTACATGTTTATTGTAACTTACAGATCACAATGGATCTACAAAATCACTTACTGTAATATTCAATCACAGGTATATGGAACTAAAAAATACAGTATTTCACATTGTGATTGTGGACTGAAAGAGAAATGAGATTTCCACATGTGTGAATACTGACCTCATAAAATAAACTATGAGGTCATATCTGTTAAGTATTATTGAAATACTTCATATTTAGACATTTAAAAAGATTCCAAGCCCTGGTGGACCAATTGGAAACGAGGGTTTGCTTTATTGTTTTAATTGTGACATTTAATAATTCACCTCACGGGCCAGACTGGACCCTCTGGCGGGCCGGTTTTGGCCCCCGGGCCTTATGTTTGACACCCCTGTTATAGAGGGTTAGAGTCAGGAACAATGTTGAAATATTCAAGTGTGTAGCATCAGTTTAAGGCCATTATCTAATTTGTGGATTTCACACCATGTATGCAAAAACATCCATTTATGAAATATGTCACGTGGACTGAAACTCCTGGACCAGCAGCTCCATGGTGGAAAAATCTGAGTTGCATTTTTATTTTCATGATAAAAACAGTTCGTGATAGAATCGTGATGGAGGTTCTGATGGTTCATCCATCCTAGCACCACCCGAGCCCCCACCTCCTTCACTCCGCCCTCGCGCGCTGCTTTGGCGGATAATCAATCATATCTGAGTGGATAAGTGCCAGTCAGTGACGTCACGGGCTTTTAAGAGGTGACATAACAGGAAACAAAAGACTTGGGGCCGAGAAAAGGAAACAACTTCCGCGGTGCGACTCAGAGCTCGCGAGCGGGAGCACCTGACGCTCAGGTAGACGAGTCTGGGCCGATCTGGATCCGCAGCCGGGATGAGATCCTCCGGGTCCCCCTGTCAGGTAAAACTTCTTCTCCTCTTCTCTTTGCGTCACGCAGAAGTTTTAAAATTTACAGTTTGGTTTGAAGTCCACGTGAGTCTCACCTGCTCACGCACGCGCTGCTGGAAGCAAACCAGAGCAGCGACGCTGTCTGAGCTGCAGGAAACTTTTACCCCCCACTCTCATTTCATAACGCTTCAAATCAAACACAACCCCCCTGTATGAAAATGAAAGATTAAAGAATGAAAATATTATTATGATTATGATTATTATTATTGTGAAAAATGTCATAACAGGCTGTATTTACCAGTTCTCATCCGTTTCTGACCAGCAGAGAAAAATCAGAATAAACACATAAAATACAGTAGTTTAAAAAAATCTAATGACATTTTTAATAAAGGAGGAGGTTTTATATAGAAAAAGATTAAATAAAAACTATTTATAGAGATAATTAGAAAAATGCTTTACAGAGAGAGAAAACATCAGCTGTTAAAAGGACATTTTAACTAAAATGATGATGATTGTGTTAAAATCTTACTTACAGAAATAAAAGGAGACAAAACATGAATAATTTAATAATAATAATAATGATAATAATATAATGCTTTATTCTGGACACAGAAGGGAGGTTAAAAAACATACAAAACATTTAAACACGTAAAAACAGTTAATAATACATAAAAACACATAAAAAGCATATGTAGCGCACCGCGTTCCACTGCATTAGAAAACAATAACTAGAACGATCTGAAAATGGAAGATTTCCACCTGCAAAGGAGAATTTACCTGAACGACTCCCAGAGGATTTATCCCGGTGTTGTTTACGATCTATCATGTGATCGGTAATCTGATCGATCGTGTGATCGGTAATCTGATCGATCATGTGATCGGTAATCTGATCGATCGTGTGATCGGTAATCTGATCGATCATGTGATCGGTAATCTGATCAATCCTGTGATCGGTAATCTGATCAATCCTGTGATCGGTAATCTGATTGTGTGATAGATAATCTGATCAGTCGTGTGATCGGTAATCTGATCGGTAATCTGATCGATCATGTGATCGGTAATCTGATTGATCATGTGATCGGTAATCTGATTGATCGTGTGATCGGTAATCTGATTGATCATGTGATCGGTAATCTGATTTATTGTGTGATAGATAATCTGATCAGTCGTGTAATCAGTAATCTGATCGGTCATGTGATCGGTAATCTGATCGATCATGTGATCGGTAATCTGATCGATCGTGTGATCGGTAATCTGATCGATCGTGTGATCGGTAATCTGATCGATCATGTGATTGGTAATCTGATCAATCCTGTGATCGGTAATCTGATTGATCATGTGATCGGTAATCTGATCGGTCATGTGATCGGTAATCTGATCGGTCGTGTGATCGGTAATCTGATCGATCGTGTGATCGGTAATCTGATCGATCGTGTGATCGGTAATCTGATCGATCGTGTGATCGGTAATCTGATCGATCATGTGATTGGTAATCTGATCAATCCTGTGATCGGTAATCTGATCAATCCTGTGATTAGTAATCTGATCAATCCTGTGATCGGTAATCTGATCAATCATGTGATCGGTAATCTGATTGATCATGTGATCGGTAATCTGATCGATCATGTGATCGGTAATCTGATCGATCATGTGATCGTATCTGATCAATCCTGGTCGGTAATCTGATCAATCCTGTGATTAGTAATCTGATCAACCTGTGATCGGTAATCTGATCAATCATGTGATCGGTAATCTGATTGATCGTGTGATCGGTAATCTGATTGATCATGTGATCGGTAATCTGATCGATCATGTGATTGGTAATCTGATCAATCCTGTGATCGGTAATCTGATCAATCCTGTGATTAGTAATCTGATCAATCCTGTGATCGGTAATCTGATCAATCATGTGATTGGTAATCTGATTGATCATGTGATCGGTAATCTGACCGATCATGTGATCGGTAATCTGATTGATCGTGTGTTTCTCGTCCTCCAGCTGAATCGTGACTGAGACGAGATGAAAGCAGATGTTCGTTTGCCTCCAGCTGTGCAGCTGCCGGGTCAAACCACCCTCAGATATCTCACGTCCTCCGTGTGGGACGCCTCCCGCCCCCCCAGCGGTGAAACGATGGATGCCAGTGACCCGTGCCTGGACCCCCGGGGCCTCCCGGAGGCCCAGCTGGACTTCTTCCACAAGCTGGGCTACTCCACGGCTCAGGTCCGGGCTGCTCAGCTGAAGTTTGGCCCAAACACCGACACGGACAAACTGCTGGGGGAGCTGGTTCGGATCGGGGCCGGCCGCCGGGACACGGCGGGGCCCGTGACCACCATGTCGGTGCTGGTGCCCCGAGGGGACGCCCGGATCGGGTGTCCCACGGTGCTGCTGCCCTTCACTGCCCCGTCGATTCAGAACACAGAGAGCAACGAGGACGTGGACGCCCTGAGAGCCGTGGTGATCGACGGCAGCAACGTGGCCATGAGGTAAGAGAACGATGACATCATCAGCTTTCATCGTGCAGCAGGTCGATCTGTCACACGTTCCACACGAATAAATAAAACATCCAGATTAACGTCATTTAACCGCAGGCTGTTTCATCCAGTCAGAAACGAGACATAGCTTTCACGAATGAGACGCTTTATATCACTTAAATGATAAATGATTCTGAAGTTCATACTTTTAAATCCTTTTCATCTGAAATATTTAATTAAACATGTAGATCTGCTGATTTCACCCGTGTTTCTACAGTCCAGTTCCCTGTAGTCTGCAGGGATTTATTTATGCATTAACCTTTAATCGCCATCAGCATCAGAACCTTTAATCCCAGTCAGCATCGGAACCTTTAATCCCAGTCAGCATCTAGAACCTTTAATCCCAGTCAGCATCAGAACCTTTAATCCCAGTCAGCGTCGGAACCTTTAATCCCAGTCAGCTTCTAGAACCTTTAATCCCAGTCAGCATCTGAACCTTTAATCCCAGTCAGCATCAGAACCTTTAATCCCAGTCAGCATCTAGAACCTTTAATCCCAGTCAGCATCAGAACCTTTAATCCCAGTCAGCATCGGAACCTTTAATCCCAGTCAGCATCTAGAACCTTTAACCCCAGTCAGCATCGGAACCTTTAATCCCAGTCAGCATCTAGAACCTTTAATCCCAGTCAGCATCAGAACCTTTAATCCCAGTCAGCATCAGAACCTTTAATCCCAGTCAGCATCAGAACCTTTAATCCCAGTCAGCATCTAAAACCTTTAATCCCAGTCAGCATCTAGAACCTTTAATCCCAGTCAGCATCTAGAACCTTTAACCCCAGTCAGCATCAGAACCTTTGATCCCAGTCAGCATCGGAACCTTTAATCCCAGTCAGCATCAGAACCTTTAATCCCAGTCAGCATCGGAACCTTTAATCCCAGTCAGCATCTAGAACCTTTAATCCCAGTCAGCATCAGAACCTTTTATCCCAGTCAGCATCGGAACCTTTAATCCCAGTCAGCATCTAGAACCTTTAATCCCAGTCAGCATCTAGAACCTTTAATTCCAGTCAGCATCAGAACTTTTAATCCCAGTCAGCATCAGAACCTTTAATCCCAGTCAGCATCAGAACCTTTAATCCCAGTCAGCGTCGGAACCTTTAATCCCAGTCAGCATCTAGAACCTTTAATCCCAGTCACCACCAGAACCTTTAATCCCAGTCAGCATCAGAACCTTTAATCCCAGTCACCATCAGAACCTTTAATCCCAGTCAGCATCAGAACCTTTAATCCCAGTCAGCATCTAGAACCTTTAATCCCAGTCAGCATCTAGAACCTTTAATTCCAGTCAGCATCTAGAACCTTTAATCCCAGTCAGCATCAGAACCTTTAATCCCAGTCAGCATCTAGAACCTTTAATCCCAGTCAGCATCTAAAACCTTTAATCCCAGTCAGCATCTAGAACCTTTAATCCCAGTAAGCATCTAGAAACTTTAATTCCAGTCAGCATCTAGAACCTTTAATCCCAGTCAGCATCACAACCTTTAATCCCAGTCAGCATCTAGAACCTTTAATCCCAGTCAGCATCAGAACCTTTAATCCCAGTCAGCATCTAGAACCTTTAATCCCAGTCAGCATCACAACCTTTAATCCCAGTCAGCATCTAGAACCTTTAATCCCAGTCAGTATCAGAACCTTTAATCCCAGTCAGCATCAGAACCTTTAATCCCAGTCAGCATCTAGAACCTTTAATCCCAGTCAGCATCAGAACCTTTAATCCCAGTCAGCGTCGGAACCTTTAATCCCAGTCAGCTTCTAGAACCTTTAATCCCAGTCAGCATCTGAACCTTTAATCCCAGTCAGCATCAGAACCTTTAATCCCAGTCAGCATCTAGAACCTTTAATCCCAGTCAGCATCAGAACCTTTAATCCCAGTCAGCATCGGAACCTTTAATCCCAGTCAGCATCTAGAACCTTTAACCCCAGTCAGCATCGGAACCTTTAATCCCAGTCAGCATCTAGAACCTTTAATCCCAGTCAGCATCAGAACCTTTAATCCCAGTCAGCATCTAGAACCTTTAATCCCAGTCAGCATCAGAACCTTTAATCCCAGTCAGCATCAGAACCTTTAATCCCAGTCAGCATCAGAACCTTTAATCCCAGTCAGCATCTAAAACCTTTAATCCCAGTCAGCATCTAGAACCTTTAATCCCAGTCAGCATCTAGAACCTTTGATCCCAGTCAGCATCGGAACCTTTAATCCCAGTCAGCATCAGAACCTTTAATCCCAGTCAGCATCGGAACCTTTAATCCCAGTCAGCATCTAGAACCTTTAATCCCAGTCAGCATCAGAACCTTTTATCCCAGTCAGCATCGGAACCTTTAATCCCAGTCAGCATCTAGAACCTTTAATCCCAGTCAGCATCTAGAACCTTTAATTCCAGTCAGCATCAGAACTTTTAATCCCAGTCAGCATCAGAACCTTTAATCCCAGTCAGCATCAGAACCTTTAATCCCAGTCAGCGTCGGAACCTTTAATCCCAGTCAGCATCTAGAACCTTTAATCCCAGTCACCACCAGAACCTTTAATCCCAGTCAGCATCAGAACCTTTAATCCCAGTCACCATCAGAACCTTTAATCCCAGTCAGCATCAGAACCTTTAATCCCAGTCAGCATCTAGAACCTTTAATCCCAGTCAGCATCTAGAACCTTTAATTCCAGTCAGCATCTAGAACCTTTAATCCCAGTCAGCATCAGAACCTTTAATCCCAGTCAGCATCTAGAACCTTTAATCCCAGTCAGCATCTGAACCTTTAATCCCAGTCAGCATCAGAACCTTTAATCCCAGTCAGCATCTAAAACCTTTAATCCCAGTCAGCATCTAGAACCTTTAATCCCAGTAAGCATCTAGAAACTTTAATTCCAGTCAGCATCTAGAACCTTTAATCCCAGTCAGCATCACAACCTTTAATCCCAGTCAGCATCTAGAACCTTTAATCCCAGTCAGCATCAGAACCTTTAATCCCAGTCAGCATCTAGAACCTTTAATCCCAGTCAGCATCACAACCTTTAATCCCAGTCAGCATCTAGAACCTTTAATCCCAGTCAGTATCAGAACCTTTAATCCCAGTCAGCATCAGAACCTT
>JALJCO010006905.1:22500-35000 GCA_023101725.1 Atherinomorus stipes
CAGTCCTGGTACCAGACCTGTTTCGGTTCAGTTCTGGTACCAGACCAGTTCCTGGTATCTGACCAGTTCCAGTCCAGTTCTGGTACCAGACCAGTCCTGGTACCAGACCTGTTCCGGTTCAGTTCTGGTACCAGGCCAGTTCCTGGTATCTGACCAGTTCCAGTCCAGTCCTGGTACCAGACCTGTTCCGGTTCAGTTCTGGTACCAGACCAGTTCCTGGTATGTGACCAGTTCCAGTCCAGTTCTGGTACCAGACCTGTTCCGGTTCAGTTCTGGTACCAGACCAGTCCTGGTACCAGACCTGTTCCGGTTCAGTTCTGGTACCAGACCAGTTCCTGGTACCAGAGTTCTGCTATCAGACCAGTTCCGGTCCAGTCCTGTTACCAGACCAGTTCCTGGTACCAGAGTTCTGCTATCAGACCAGTTCTGGTCCAGTCCTGTTACCAACATTCGCTGTAATCTCTCGTCTTGTAGCCATGGCAACAAGGAGGTTTTCTCCTGTCTGGGAATCCAGCTGGCCGTGGACTTCTTCCTGGACCGAGGCCACAACGACGTCACCGTGTTCGTCCCGCTGTGGAGGAAGGAGCAGCCCAGGCCCGACGTCCCCATCACAGGTAGGGGGGGGGACGACGTCCCCATCACAGGTAGGGGGGCCCGACGTCCCCATCACAGGTAGGGGGGCCCGACGTCCCCATCACAGGTAGGGGGGGCCGGACGTCCCCATCACAGGTAGGGGGGGCCGACGTCCCCATCACAGGTAGGGGGCCCGACGTCCCCATCACAGGTAGGGGGGGCCGGACGTCCCCATCACAGGTAGGGGGGGCCGACGTCCCCATCACAGGTAGGGGGGGGGCGACGTCCCCATCACAGGTAGGGGGGGCCGGACGTCCCCATCACAGGTAGGGGGGCGGACGTCCCCATCACAGGTAGGGGGGCCCGACGTCCCCATCACAGGTAGGGGGGGGGGCGACGTCCCCATCACAGGTAGGGGGGGGGCGACGTCCCCATCACAGGTAGGGGGGGGGCGACGTCCCCATCACAGGTAGGGGGCCCGACGTCCCCATCACAGGTAGGGGGGCCCGACGTCCCCATCACTGGTAGGGGGGCCCGACCTCCCCATCACAGGTAGGGGGGCCCGACCTCCCCATCACAGGTAGGGGGGCCCGACGTCCCCATCACAGGTAGGGGGGGCCCGACGTCCCCATCACAGGTAGGGGGGGCCCGACGTCCCCATCACAGGTAGGGGGGCCCGACGTCCCCATCACAGGTAGGGGGGCCCGACGTCCCCATCACAGGTAGGGGGGGCCCGACGTCCCCATCACAGGTAGGGGGCGGGGGCTCCACCCGGATCATTCCATCACAGGTAGGGGGGCTGGATGTCCCCATCACAGGTAGGGGGGCCCGACGTCCCCGTTACAGGTAGGGGGGCCCGATGTTTACATCACAGGTAGGGGGGCCCGACGTCCCCATCACAGGTAGGGGGGCCCGACGTCCCCGTTACAGGTAGGGGGGCCGGATGTTTACATCACAGGTAGGGGGCCCGACGTCCCCATCACAGGTAGGGGGCGGGGCTTCACCAGAGTCGTTCCATCACAAGTGGGGGGCAGGACTCCACCCGGGTCGTGATATTTAATTATATTTCCTTTAATTTCTGTTTTTATTTATTTTCCTGTATTTATGTTGATTTTAAACATGAAGAGGTTGAAAAAAATGAATTCACTGAATCCTAATTTAGACTGTTTTATGAAATGATTGTGATTAGTTTGGTTTCAGTTATCACAAAGTCATGAGACCCACCCCAACCCCCCACTCCTGATTAGGTTGAAAGTTAATAAAATGGAAATAAATGTTATAAATGTATACGTTATCCATTAGTAAATAAATAAATAACAATAAATAATTAAAAAGGAATAAAAAAAATCTTATAAATTAGCATATAATTGATAACTTAAATAAATCTTTGCTTTATCCTGTCGGAAGTGTAAAAAAAGGAGAAGTAAATGTGATGGTAACTGCTTTTCCAGACACCAACCCAACATTCTGAAGCAGTGTTTTAATAAGTCGTAAGTATAAAACCGGTCTCATGAATCAGTTTCTTCTTCTTCTCCCCTCTGAGGAGGGAAACAACCCACGCAGCCTCCGAATCAGAAATGAAATGTGGGGATTTCCGATGGGCAGCAAAACTGAAATGTCAGCTGCTGACTCTTCACTTGTTATGCAGATGCACAGATTTGTTGTGCAGATAAAGTGTTTGCTGCAGGATGCATCGAGTTAATCTCGAACCAGGTCAGACTGGGAGAGGCCGGCGTTCAGCTGCAGCCGCGGCTTTCGGAAAGATCTAGAAGATGCAGCATTTGTTTAAAGCAGCTGGAGTCACGGTTATATAGCTTCTTCAAATGATCACTATTGGCCAAAAAACGTTTCTGTGAACTAAGGGTGTCCCCGACTAAGAATTTGCATAGTCAACAAGATTTGTCAGATCATGTTATTCGTTGACAAATCGTCGAATCACGTTTATTTTTTTCTCCCTTATTGAATCATAATCTCACTTGCTTTTTTCCTGCTCCAGAGAAAGAGCTGTAACACCTCATTAAATAAATTTAGTTTTTCACTTGGCACGAGATAACAACAGGCGTCTCCATCAACTTTTATTTTTCTATATCACTGATTAGGCTGTAAAACCAGCAGCATTTACCTGCAGATCGGCAGCATTTACCAGCAGACCGGCAGCATTTACCAGCAGACCAGCAGCATTTACCAGCAGACCAGCAGCATTTACCTGCAGACTGGCAGCATTAACCAGCAGACCAGCAGCATTTACCTGCAGACTGGCAGCATTTACATATAGACCAGCAGCATTTACCCGCAGACTGGCAGCATTTACCAGCAGACCAGCAGCATTTACCTGCAGACTGGCAGCATTAACCAGCAGACCAGCAGCATTTACCTGCAGACCAGCAGCATTTACCAGCAGACCGGCAGCATTTACCTGCAGACTGGCAGCATTAACCAGCAGACCAGCAGCATTTACCAGCAGACCAGCAGCATTTACCAGCAGACCAGCAGCATTTACCTGCAGACCAGCAGCATTTACCTGCAGACCAGCAGCGTTTACCTGCAGACCAGCAGCATTTACCTGCAGACTGTCAGCGTTTACCTGCAGACCAGCAGCATTTACCTGCAGACTGGCAGCATTAACCTATAGACCAGCAGCATTTACCAGCAGACTGTCAGCATTAACCAGCAGACCAGCAGCATTTACCTGCAGACCGGCAGCATTTATCTGCAGACCAGCAGCATTTACCAGTAGACCAGCAGCGTTTACCTGCAGACCAGCAGCGTTTACCTGCAGACCAGCAGCGTTTACCTGCAGACCAGCAGCATTTACCTGCAGACTGTCAGTGTTTACCTGCAGACCAGCAGCATTTACCTGCAGACTGTCAGGGTTTACCAGCAGACCGGCAGCGTTTACCAGCAGACCGGCAGCGTTTATCCACAGACCGACAGCATTAACTTGCTCAGGAGAAAAATATTTCCTTTTTTTTTCAAAGATGTCCTTTTAAAAAATCATTTCTTTACATTAAAGTAGGATTCATTAAACTTTACAATCACCTCAATTCACCAAAAAGTTTGGACATTGTGTAAAATGTTAATAATACAGAATGTAATTATTTCTACTCCTCGTCAACATATTTTATTGCCAGTTGAACATAAACAAACCATCAGATTAAAGTCTTCAGCTTCTACAGGCAGGTTTCCATCAGAAAGACAAAGAAACAGTAAAAACTGGTTTAAAGTTTTAAGGATTGATAATAAAAAGGGAAAATACAGACTTGTGAGAATCGATGGTATCGTCTCCACATCTGTGCTGCACAGATCAGCACATCCTGCGAGACCTGGAGAGGAGGAAGATTCTGGTCTTCACGCCGTCCCGACGCGTCGCTGGTAAACGTGTCGTCTGTAACGACGACTGCTTCATCGTCAAGCACGCCTTCGAGTCCGACGGCATCGTGGTGTCCAACGACATGTACCGGGACCTGCAGGGGGAGAAGCCGGAGTGGAAGCGCTTCATCGAGGAGAGGCTGCTCATGTTCTCCTTCGTCAACAACAAGTGAGTCCTGCTGCCCGACCCGCCGGCGTCCCGCCTGGAGCTGTTGTGATTAAAACTTGTTTTTCAGTAAGAAAAACGCAAAAAGTGAACAATTTTCTATCCCATAATTGCAAAATAGACGTTTTGGGGGTGGGATTATTGGAGCCTTGGAGTGTAAAAACTGGCATCACTGATTTTGTTGCATTTTTCATTTTTGTGTTCAGTAAAAATATATAATTTTTGTTACACCTAAGACATAAAAAAATGCAATGCCATAGAAATATTATGTATTATTACTTTTATGGATATCATCACTGGCCTCAGTGCTCAACAAACATAACAGATATTCATGGTGTTTTTTTTTTATTTAACCCCCTAAATGCCAGTTTTTGTGAATGAAATTGATTTTGAAATTAAACAAAAAAACACAAAAGTTAATAATATTCCATCCAGTAATTGCAAAATGGGATATTTTTTTTGTTCGGTAGGATTATCGCAGCATTGGACAGTCAAAAACTGTAATTTTTTATTGTTGTTATTGGTCAAAATATGTTATTTTTGTCACCTTTTCTCTAAAATTCAGCAATAAACAATCCCATAGAAATATCATATATTACTTTTTAATTTTTTTATGGATATCATCGCTGGCTTCAGTGGTCAACAAAAATAGCAAATATTCATGGTGTTTTTTCAATTCAACCCCTTAAACCTCCAGGCCATTTTCTCAGATGCACGTTTGCATTTCAGGTTCATGCCTCCTGACGATCCTCTCGGCCGCCACGGACCCACGCTGGAGAATTTCCTGCGAAAGTTCCCGAAGACTCAGAAGAAACGGCCGTGTCCTTACGGTGAGTTTCTGCTGACACCGATGCTTCTGTCTGACGTCAGAGAGCAGGTGGTGGACTCTGGGAAACTCCGAGTCACCTGTTCCGGAAAGATCTGAAACTATGAGTCCGTTACCGTGGTAACAGACTCTCAGAACATAACCTGTTCTTTAGGATCTTTTTAATGTCCTCGTATTCTCTAAGTGTGTTATTCATGTCAGTGGGTCGGTCATTGGCGAAAGACCAGGATGCAACGCCGAGGCTTCCGTAGTTTCATGAACGAGCATCAGCGTGCTTGCAGGAGATGCGATGTAGTACTGATGTAGTACTGATGTAGTACTGATGTAGTACTGTTTAGTCTCTAAAAATCTACTAAATGATGTTTCCAGTAAATTCTGGACGCTACCCACTCAGGACACGTGGATTACATTGGACGAGCAGTATGGAGGAATATTGACACGTTTTTGTGGACTTTTATGGACCTTTTTGGCTCGGACCCCGGTGAACTCCATTATATGAAAGTTGGGGGGAAACGAGAAGCCTTCCTGATCACCAAACATTGGTGAAATGAAGGAGTTTGTGGCAGATGATGTCTTATTTAGAGGCTGCACCAGGTTTCCGCATCACTGCCATTATATCGGACATACGCCGATCTGGAGTGGATCTAAATTAGGGCTGGGTGATAAACCAAAAATTTTCCTCCATTCATCCTTCCTTCAATCATATGAAGTCTGCCAGTACCACATGCTGAAAAACAGCCCCCACCATGATGCTCCCACCTCCAAACTTCACTGTTGCTATGGTGTTTTTGGTGCCGTTTCTCCTCCAAACATGTTGTGTCTTATGACATCTGCAGAGTTCAGTTCTGGTCTCATCTGACCAGACTATGTTTCCCAGAATGCCATGGGTTTGTCCAGATGTTGTGTTGCAAACTTCAAACCAGCATCAACCTGCTTCTTCTTCAGAAATGGAGTCTTGCGTGGTGTGCGTGCATGAAGGCCATGGCGGTTCTTGTTTTCTCTGAAACAACTGTAGCTGCTGGTTCCAGGTCTTTCTGAAGCTCTCCACGAGTGGTCCTGGGCTGTTGGAGAACCTTTCTGATGATTGTTCTGACTCCTCTGTCTGAAATCTTGTGAGGAGCATCTGGCCGTGGCCGCTTTATGACCATGCCGTGTTCTTTCCACTTCCGGATGATGGTCCCAATGCTGCTCACTGGAACTTTCACAAGTTTACAAATGCACCTGGAACCAATGCCTTCAGTGTGTTTGCAATAATAAGGCTGCTCTTTGCTTTTACCCATCATGCAATGCTTCTTGTCTGACACCTTGGTGATGAGAAACCTTTTTAAAGGCATCAATCAGGACTAAAGCAGCTGATATTACTTTGCTCTGATAGGGGACAGGATTACTTTCTAAATACTGTTTCACTATATTACACATAACTTCATTTATGGACATAAATCTTGGGATTCCTTTGTATGTGTGCATTATTTGGGTTGTTGCCGACATCTTTCATGTCAATATCTCTACTAGAAATATATTTTCTGAGAAAAGTGTTGACATATTCAGTACTTTCCCCCCCGCTGTATGTGCTTTGTACCTAAAAGATTTGATGCAGGTTTGAAGGCAAACGTAGAAACACCAGGTTTGGATGCCATTAAGATTTTCTTTTGTTTGCTCACTTTGCATTTTGTGAATTGATGACAATAAAAAATCATTATTTATGTTTATGGACCATTCTGAGGTAACAGGATTCTTCCACACCTGCCTAAACGTCAGCACAGTGCTGTATTATGTAGAAAGGTTTGTGTTTGTGTAAAACTGAGCGAGGTGCTCTGCTGCTGCTTCCAGGGAAGAAATGCACCTACGGGATCAAATGCAAGTTCCACCATCCGGAGCGGACCAAGCCGTGGAACCGAGCGCTGGCCGACGAGCTGCGTGAGACTGCCCATCACCTGCCCGCCGCTCAGAAACAAGCGCCTGGACCTGCGCCTGGACCCGGGGCTGGACCCATGCCTGGACCCGCGCCTGGACCCGGGGCTGGTCCCGCGCCTGGGCCCCCGCCTGGACCCGCGCCTGGTCCCCCGCCCGGGCCCCCGCTGATCCAGGACTTGGCTGACAAACTGACCCTGCTGCAGGTGAGCAGCCAGCCTGCGGTCCAGGTGAAGGGGACTCGGCGCTCCAGCAGGAGGTCCAGGAAGGACAAGCACTCTGAGCGCGGCTCCAGAACCGTTGGCTCCCAGGACCAGCTGGACTCTGGTCTGGGCTCCATAGACAGCCAGCCAGAGGCGGGACCCAGTTCCTGTGAGGGGGGGTACGGGCCGTCGTACCTCAGCGTCCCGCAGCACCTCTGCAGCTGCTGCCCTCATGGCCCTCCCTCTCTGGGCTGCGGGCCACCTTTCCCAGACCCGGGCCCTTACTCCGGCCCTTACGGTCCGCCTCAGTACCCGGGTTCTCTGTACCCGGTCAGCAGGCCTGCGTACAGCCAGCCAGCGGACCTCCAGAACCGCAGAGTCCAGCAGCAGCAGCACCGGTCCAACCCCCGTCCCACAGCAGCCCGCAGTCTGCCCGACCACCTCCCCCACCGGGACGGTCCTCCAGGACCGAGGAGTCAGGACCGGGAGGTGGTCCGGAAGAAGCTCCTGGCCATCTTCAGCGCCCAGCTGGTGGACACGGCCATGGACATGTTACCTGAGCAGCTGGACCCACAGGTGCTGGTGGCCCAGATCCTGGTGCTGCAGGGTCAGAACCGGGCCCTGAGATGAGTCCTGGTCTGGTCTGGCTGCAGAGGGGCTGAAAATAAACCGTAGTTAAAGGCATAAGCCCCCCCTGGGTGAAACTGAGCCTCCCCCTGCAGTCCCCTGAGCTGGACAAGTGGGTAGAAGCGTTTTCTAGCCGACCCAGTCATTCTCTGAACCTGGCAGCACTGACTTTAGCTTAGCTTAGCATAGTTGCTGTGATCTGGTGGTTCCAACTAGCATCACTTGGTGAAAGTGAACTAATTAACTGGAGATTTTTCTCCAATTACGTTTCGTGATCCGCACATTCTGATCGAGTACAAACGAGACGCTGATTTCACATCAAAGGACTGAGTAAGCGGCGTTCAGTAGATCAGGAGTCTGCAACCTGCAGCTCCAGAGCCACAAGTGGCTCTTTGGACCGGCCACAACGGCTCAATAACATCGACTAACAACCACAGAGAACAGTAATATTTAAAAATATACATGATAACAAATGTAGGTTTTAGCAGTTTTTCATTGGAATAATTGTACTGAATTTTTAAAAGTGTAATTTTTACAGTAATTTTTTTTTTTTTACATCTGTTTCTCGTATCATTAGCTTGGAAAATCTGAGCTTCTTCTGCAACACTCTCCCTTTGGAACTATCCTTCTCTTTTTTTTCTTTTTCTTTGCAAAGATTTTATTGTATTTTTGGTTTTGTACAAAAGAGGATTAGGGCCACTGAAGAAAAAAAACTCTGAGGAAAAAGTCAGAATTCTGACTTTGATCTCAGATTTTTTTTTCTTCAGTGGCCCTTATACTCTTCCGTTGATTTGTTTACCGAAACATAAAAGTTGAAATAAAACTGTGTTTTTTAAAAAATGGCAACAAATTTCATAAAGTATTTATAAAAAATTATAAGTTGTCTTTTTTTTTTTAAAAAAAAAAGGCCAAGAAAGACTTTAATTTAGCTGGGTTGAGACAAAAATGGCTCTTTGGACTGTAAAGGTTGCAGAACCCTGCAAAAGGGGAACTATATGCCGGTACTTCAGCGGCATATAGTTCCCTACTGAACGCCGCTTAGTCAGGCCTTTGATGTGAAATTAGCGTCTCGTTTGTACTCGATCAGAATGTGCGGGTCACAAAACGTAATTGGAGAAAAATCTCCAGTTAATTAGTTCACTTTCACCAAGTGATGCTAGTTGGAACCACCAGATCACAGCAACTATGCTAAGCTAAGCTAAAGTCAGTGCTGCCAGGTTCAGAGAATGACTGGGTCGGTTAGAAATCGCTTCTACCCACTTGTCCAAATCAGGGGACTGCGGGGGAGGCTCAGTTTCACCCAGGGGGGGGGCTTATGCCTTTACTGGTTTTCTGTATGGTGGCATCCACCGAGCTACACGCCTACATGCCGCGAAGACGCTGCGAAGATGTCGCGTCTCTGCCGGCCACCGAGACGCCACCTGTTGATGCAAATTGTGTCTTTATTTAACTCTATAAAACTTTTTATGTCCCTTCATGGGATCAAAGTCGACTTTAAGCTGATGTTCAGCCACAAGTGTCGGAACATCAGGCTGCGATGGTTGAGGGGAACACCTGAAACCCACCTGAGCGCCGGCGCCCAGTTGTATTTCCAATCTACACAACAGTGCGCGTAAAAATAACACGGCTAAACTTTGGCCATTACGGACATGTTTTACATTAGAAAGCTCAGATTCTCCACAATTTAACAACCAAACTCATTTCATGGACACGAGCACCAAAGTTTGATTAATAAAATATGGCAGCAACTGCATCTTCCTGCCCCTGAAGTGGTCCTGAAGCCATATTATAAGTCCAGTCTTCAAATGTTTATATTCCTTCCGTTCATAAGGGTCCATCGATTAAAAGTAATCCAACATATTTTTTATAAAAATATTTCATATTGGGATAAAAGCCACATAAAGTCCATGTTTCATCATCCGTAAAACTAGCTTGTCAATGCTAATGCTCCAATGTTTGTTTTGTACCGGCTTCTTCCGCAGTCTGAGCAACAGGTTGGGGGTGGGGGGGTATGTTTGTTTTCCTCACCTTCCTGCCGACAAAACTGAAGTGTTCCCATCAATTTCTGTTTGATTTGGAAGCACCCTTACAATAAAACAAGCGCTCCCTGCAGTGTTGAGACGCAGATGGACTTGCGTCAGTCAAATGCTGCGTTCCATTTTCATCGGAACTGGGAAGTGGGAACTGGGGGGTGACGTCACACCCGACCAACTTGCGTTCCAGCTCACTGGTCGGAAAACCAGTTAGCAGCCTAGCAAAACAACGTGTTTGCTAAGGCTATTGTTATTAGCCGTTGTTGGCACAGCTGGTGTTGTAGTTCACATATACGACATAAAAAATGTGAATTACACTACAGCAGCTTCCCCGTACATCTGTATAAACCAATACTACGTGTACGATTGATTTATGCAACAAAATATAAGTAAGAAGTGTAAATAAATGTAACATTATGGAAGCTTCTAAAACTGCTAACACAGGGCGCGGCCATCTTTAAATCTGAACTCGGAGCTGCGAGAGTTGTCCGACTTTCCGAGTGGGAAATCCGACTTCAGGGGGGCGTTCCAGTTGAAACTTCCTACTCGGAACTGGGAATTTCCGACTTCCGAGTTCAAATGGAACGCAGACACTGTATAGATGGTTTCTGAGCAACGTCACAGCTGGATGCACGCGCAACCAGGGGGCAAGAAAACACAGAGAAAGCATCACTGAACTATGAGAAAACCTGTGTTTTATGTACAAGATCGACTTTTAATGCAGATTAGGTCAAGATATGACGTGAAAGTGTCGGGGAAATATAATGTTTGAGTCCTGGTATTTGTTCGGTTGCAAAAATCAAAACATTAATGCACTTTTAACAGTTGAAAATGGTGAAAATAGGACAGTAGGCGTGACTGATCTTCAGAAACCCTCAGATAACTTATTAAGGTTCAGACTACATGATTTATTTAGTCTTTCACCATGGTCACCATGGTTACCATGGTCACCATGTCGGATTAAACCACCGCGGTGGCAGAAATGATTCCCGTGTTCTCGTTGGGAGACTGGTTCTAATGCATCACTGCCGCGATCGGCTGCATCCCAACACTGTCGCTGTAAACACTAGCTGTGTTGGAAATCATCCACTCACTCCCTGTTCCCCGCATAGTGTATATGACGTAGTCCACCATATTATGTACACTATGTAGGGAACGACGGGAGGAGATTTCGGACACTACATGGGGTGACGTCGGTAGATGCGCCAGGTGTTGCTGCGACGTGCTGTAGCGAAACTTTCAATAAAGTTTGAGAAAAGGAAAAGAAAAGAAAAGACATGCAGTAGCGGTAGCTTTTTTTATTTTTATTATTATTTACAGATTTATTCAATATAATTTAAAACACAACGATCTCTGTTTCGTTAGCTTACTTTACATTTTTACTAATGATATGAGTGGGTGTTTGGCCGTAGATGCAGTACAAAACACAGGCTTTTTGCCTTCTGGTTGCCTAGCAACTGCCAATGTTTGTTAACGGGAAACCCATTTATAGATCAGTGGTTCGTAACCACGGGGGTGCGGCCCAAGCCCGGGCCTCCAGCGCCACCTAGAGGCCATGAGGACCGTATATTTCCACTGTTATTTATGACTGGATGAGCTGCAATGTAGCCCCCCCCCCACCTGGTGGCGCTAATCTGTCAGAGTTCAACAAACAAGCAGAAGAAGACACTCAGCTAGCCGCTAGCCTGTAGCTAACGTTGTAAAGAAGAATTAGAATGAAATAACGAAGATAAAAATGGTCCCAAACCCTAAAGAGGCAAAAACCCACTCCAGTTTATTAAATACGGATTAGTGAGTGGAGATAACAAAGCAGAGCTGGAAGATGGATGGAACACCAGCTAATGCTAATGCTAATGCTAATGCTAATGTTAATGCTAACGGAAGCCCTGCATCTGCAAGCTTGAAATGAAATGAAATGAAAAATACTTTATTTAACCCAGAAGGGATAAATCATCTTATCAAGGGAAAATTTTCATCTAGAAACATCTAACACTCGTTGGGAAGAAAGAATTTTTAAGAAAAAAAGAGAGAAAATCAGCTGTTGATGCAGAAAATGTCTGTTATGTTTGGACTTTCTTTAAAAAAAATTCTAAGAAAAGTGTAAATATATTGTGCTTTAATTGTGCCTGTGTAAACAAATCCAGGTTTTTACAGATTATTTAAACTGAGCCTTTTTATTTCCAATGTGATCTATTACAGCAGCATTTTATCTCTTTTTAAATCAGTTTCCATCAGTTTTTTCTGTTGTTCCTCTTTTTGTAGTAAAATGTTGTAGATTTTGTGTTTATAGCCTAATTCTGATTTGTTCTTGTAGGAGTCTGATTTTATTCCATGAATTATACGTGTGATATAAATGTGTTTGTGACCATCTCAGAATATATTTTATATGATGTTATTCATGTTTATCAGCCACATTTTACATTTTTCATGAACCTGGTCCCATTATGAAACAGGTGGAGAACCGCTGGTGTAGGAAGTATAGATTGGTGTTTTATAGTCTTTAACCATAAAGAGTTTGTGTATTAAAATCGTGCAGTGAGTTTATAGAACAGTTTAGACAACCAGTTTAAACAAATTACCAATATCAATCAGTTCAAAGATACATACAAAAATATGTATTTGACAGGTATAAGGAGGAAGATAGATTATATTAACCATGGGTTAAGATTCCACATATCACACGACATGTGTACATAAAGCGTGTTTGAGTTCTTTTTGAAAAGCGCTATATAAATCCGATTTTTTTTTTTATGACTTTCATTTTATTTTCATTTTGTCTTTTTCATATCAGT